>JARHVA010005178.1:1147500-1288879 GCA_037957365.1 Torreya grandis
TTAGGCTTAGGAGTGTAAATAGATATAGGTGATTCTAAAGAATAATCTAAAGAATTTGAAGGAAAGTCAAGATAAAAGTGTGAGAATTTATATAGCTAATTCTAATGATCAACCATTCCCATAGCCAAAATAGTATCACTATGCAAAATTCTAATGTACACTAAATCTAGAGTGAATTAAACTCGCATGCCCAGACCAAGGTGATTGATTTGGTAGATTGATAGAAGAATGGTTGAGAGTGAGGGCACACTTAGAAAATTATTGAATGTTCTAACACTCACTTTAATAGACCCTATCCTGAGAACCTTTATAAAAGTGTTGTCACCCAGTTGTATAGAGGACATGTCACATGGTTCCCAAGAACTAAACTCAATCTGTGAAGAGGCCATGTGATGTGAAGCACTAGATTCAATGACCCATGTAGGAGGAGTTAGAAGCACAACTAAAACTAAGGCTTTACCCTTATGTTTCCCTTTGTTATTATCTTTTGCCCTTTCTTTGCTAGATTCATTTGCGTTAGTGGATTCATGGTTTGATGAAGATGATTTGACAAAGTCTAGAACACCTATGTTGTTCTAAATAATAAGGCTAGTAAAGTGGTCAATTTGCTTCTTCAAACATTTAATTTCATCATGTGTACTTGAGCAATGCCCACATTTGATTCAATATCTCTTAGGCTTATGACTGGAAGAAGAGGTCACATTATTTGATTTAGTGGTAGAAAAATTTTCACCCTTCTCAACATTTTTATTTCTCTACTTTCTCTCTTTGTTGTTTGAAGCCTTATCTTTCTTAGCAAGCAATGCATGAGATTTAGATGACTTCTTTGTGCCCATTTGTATCAACTTATCTTGCTCCTAAATCAGGTTGACAACAAAGGTATCTAAAGAAGGCATCTTCCATGTAGTGTTAAGAACACTCTTAGTGGCATGAAAAGTGGACACAAATACAAAATATTCAAGACCTATTTTAGAGAGTATTGACAAAATAAGTAGTTCATCTTTATTGTCAATTCCACATGCTTTCAACTATAATCTCAAAAGTCTAAACTTGGTGAAAAAATCTTGAAGAGTGTTGAAGTCATCTAGGCTTCATTTGAACATGAATTTTTGGAAAGGGTCCAAGAATATATGGGATTAAGAACTTGTAAGTGACATTGTAAGAAATTAGTTTCTTCCAACTACTTTACTTTAGGCTTTTAATACAGTAAGACTACCTATAAAACTTGAATTGGTCTTGTAGTGTAAATCAAGTTCTTTCAACTACTTTATTTCAAGCTTGAAATTCAGTAAGACTACCTCCAAAACTTGAATTGTTCTTGTAGTGTTGATCATGTTCTTGAATAGTGACTACTTTAGGGTTTCAAATAGCTATAACTAAAAAAAGTAAGAAGTAATTGACCCTGGAAAACCCAAATAGGTCTACCTAGTGTATTTCAAGTTATTTAGAGTGATTTACTACTATCAAGGATCAATAATGACCCTAATAAAGCTTGATTACTTCCTATTAGTTTCCCAGGAGAAGCCTTATTACTTCTATGTAGTGTAATTTAGGTTTTTTGGACTGTTTTACTTAACTTCATGAACTGGAAGTAAAGTAATGCTGAAAACTTGATTTTGTCTATAAGTAAGTTTTAGCACTCCAAAAAATTGATTTGGTATAAAAAAAAGTAATGGCCCTTTGAGACCTTGATTTGGTCTATAGGTAAATTTTTAGGGTTTTTGGGCTTGATTACTTCATCCGTACGGATGTCCAACCAGATGGAAAAAAATGTTTTTTTAGAAAAAATACAAACTTTATAAAATCCTAAAAAAACCCATTTTGGATCTCAAAAAACCCACAAAAAATATGTAGGTATATTTTTCATAAATGGCCTTTTGACACAAATTTAGAGGTAGATTAATAAAATACCTCCAAGGTCAAAAATCGCAGTCGTATAGTATGAAAAAATAACTACATGAATGAAGTAGGATCTTACCAAAGGAGACAAATGCATGAGGTTATTAGGAAAGCTCTGATACCATGATATATTTTGCAAAGATCTATGAATAACAACCATGCAATGAATGTCAAATTCCTATAGAAGCAAAATGAGAGCTCTAAAAACAAGAAAATTACACAAAGGAAATGTTTACATTAGCCACTTTAGAAAAAATAAAGTACATATAGGGTGAGATTAGGTCACCAAAAAGGTAAAACCTTAACTCATAATTAAAACCCACTTGTAATTAAATGACCCCTAATGACTTAATTAACTAACCTAAGTAAGCTAAAAAGACGTGTAGGTAAAACCACTAGGTGGGGAAAAGGCTAAACTAACAGTTTCATGACACAATCTAGTCAACTTCTACATGTTTCCACTCCTAAAATTTTATAATTATGCCCATGTGTGTCTCTTTTTATCTCTCTTTTTGTTTTCATCATTTTGCATTGATTATTTAATAATTTAACATACTTTTATTTTATAATTTCAACACATTAGGGCTATGGTTAATTTTTATACTATATTAGGGTATGTGAAAGGAGTTGAGATACAATTCTATGGATATTTCCCATAATGAGATTGCATTATTTAAATTATGGATTGGCAATTATCAAGCCATAATACAACCATGTTAATACATAACATAAACACATTATTGTAAAATCAATAATGTGGTCATGTTTAAGTTGTTTTTCACAATAAAGCATGTGAAGATGTACATAAAGTGGATCCTAGTTAATAGATAACGTGATCACACTATTGGAAAAGCAATAATGTGATCGTGCTCATGTTATTTTTCACATAAAATCATGTGAACATGCACATGAAACTAATCTAGCCAGAATCTTATATTTACTAATCTAAATGTTAAGCATAATTTTTATAATTTAAACTTATTTTAGTAAATATAAGAAATTAGGGTCATTTTACATCTAATAGAGTTGGTCTCATATCTTCATGCCTTACGATGTGGAAAATCATTCTTCAAAATATAATCTAGTCAATGCTTAGGCATTTTCAAGGTTTAAGTATTGAACCTAGGGATTTTAGGGCATAATTTTTACAATTGCCATTTTTGATAAACATATAGTCATTTTTTAGGTTTTAATGCCTTCTAGATTGATTCCTAGCATTTTTAGGAGTCCTAGGTTTGACAAAATTGAATTTTTCAAACCAATCACTTTGAACTTATGCAAAGTGGTGTGATTTGGGTAGTATAGGTCACATTGATGACCTAAACACATCAAATAACCACTATGTGTTAATTTCACTTGTTCATCATCCCTCCCTCACCCTTGATCACTTTATACTCATCCCTCATCACCCTAAATAATTCTTTCATCATTCCTCATTATCCCTAATCATTCCCTCATTAACCCTCACTATCCCTAGTCATATCTAATCACTCCCTCATCATCCATAATTACTCCCTCATTGACCCTAACTATCCCTCCTCATCCCTAATCACTCACTCCTCATCCCTAATCACTCCATCATTAACCCTCACCATCCCTCATCATATTTAATCACTCCCTCATTGTCCTTAATAAACACATCATCATACCTAATCACTCCCTCCTCATCCCACATCATCCTTAATCACTCCCTTATTGACCCTCACCATTCTTCATCATTTATAATCACTCCCTCATTGTCTCTAATCACTCCCTCACTGATCTTCACTATCCCTCATCATCCCTTATCATTTCTTCATCATCCATCATCATATCTGATCACTCTTTCCTCATATTGCATCACCCCTAATTAATCCCTCATTAACCCTCACTGTCCCTCATCATACCTAATGTCTCCCTCACCATCTCTACTCAATTACTCCTCATCCCTCCTCATACTTAATCATTACATCCAATATCTTGATGGTGGTATTTTGTTGGTTTTTGGAAATGCTAGGAGTTATAATTGGAGAGTTGAGTGCTAACATAAAATATAGGACATATATATCAAAATGATGTGGAGGTAAATTTTAAACATAAATATTTAGCACCTATGAAAAAATATGGCCTTATTAGAAATGATGTAATTCACAATTTAAGATCTGCTAGAAAAAGAGAAGCAAGTAAAACCACCATAGCACCAAAAATGGGTCATAAATATGAATATCACCAAGATATGTGATTTCTTAAAACAAATCAATTACTTTCCATATGAGGACATTTCATTTTATGATCCGAATAATTATATTAAAGGTCTTCTACTTTTATGTTTATGTATTGAGTCATACTACCAAAGATTGTAAAATAATTTTTAAAATATTATAATAAGGATTCCAAGATTAGAACAAGTAGTCCAAGATTAGAAAGTGGTTCTTAATTCATAACTTCAATATTCAATCCAATGAAGAGTGTCACACTATGAGCTTTTTACTTTCACATCTCAAGAACTGGGTACAAGTTATCTATCACTATAAAAGGTAAGTAGATAATAGATTATGAACCAAATGATATGGTTGATTTTAACTAAGAATTTGACATATAAGAGAGGTTAGTCTTGTTTTAGTCTCATAAAATCAATGAAATGAACACACTAAAATCCTAACACCTCTAGCCTAGACACTAGGGAGATTTTAGATAACAAAAACTAAATGAAAGCACAACAAATACATTTAAGACACAACCTTTTTACCTTCCTTGGGAGATTCAAATGGATTTGTTGAATGGCTTGCTCAGCTTGTGTATCAATAATTATTCATAAATAGAGTTTGTTTGGCTCTTTCTCTCCTTATCACCTTGGATTTGATGTTGCTTGGCTTAAGATTTGGGCATGGTAACCATACTTGCAAATCATTTAATCATTATATCACTACATAAATGAGATTTTTGAAGATATTTGTGTATAATAACTTTTCACCAAAATAGCTTATGATTTAATCGATAAGGCCTTCAATTTATATCCATAGGAATTAAATCTCCCCCAAGGTTAGTCAAGGTTGAGTTTAGGCTTGGAATGGGTTAAAATTAAACCTAGGTGAGTTAATACTTATCAAGTAATTATGATTTGAAATTAATAGGCATGGTTCTCAAATTAGATATTTTAGGGTATTTTAAAATATCTTGACAACTCATAAAGGCAACGATGAAAGGCTAAGATATTTTTAATTTTAGAATTTCTATTTTGGGATATTCATTAATTTTAAATAGATAATTCAACTAGGAATTTAATCTTATTTAACTTGTTAATTGATTATAATTATCCTTCTAGTTATTTCAAGATTTATTTAAGTGTGAAAGTGTCACACTTAATAGGTCCATAAGATAAATTGATAGTTGTGATGTTACAAGGTGATTAGCGATGAATTCATGATAGGTTATTGTTGCATATGATAGAATACCCAACTTAGGGATGTCTCAACATGATTATGAGATTTAATGAATGATGTGCAAGTAAATTTGGCATGTTTAGTGATTCTTAGGCTTAATTTGTAATGGTTGGTAGGAATCAGTTTGAAGTTTGGTCAAAAGCCAGTTGTGGCCAATTTTAGGTGTCTATAATTTGACCCTATTTGGGAAGGTGTTGCAAGCTATAGGCATAGTAACATCTTCTCAAAGAGTGAAAATGTCTCGTATGCCTATGACTTTAATGAAAATGGATGAACTATGGATGCCCCCTTAAGGGAATGGTTGGTAAAGATGGCAATGTGATTGGTCCCTCAAAAAAAGAAACAATGGGACCAAAAGGTAAAATGGGGTAGAAAAGATTGATTTGCCCATAGGTGGTTCTAATTAGTGGCATGATGAGCTACCTTTGTTGGTAAAACAAACAAGATGATTTGCATATAGGTATTTATAATTATCAGCATAGATGGGACAAAAAATATAATGATTTGCCCAAACATGGTTATAATCATTAAAAAAAGATTAAGGTAGCAAGAGAATGATTTTTCCAAAGGTGGTTATAATCATTTAAAATGGAAAATAATGATTTTACCATAGGCAGTTATAATCATTGGTAGGATAAAAACTTTCTCTAATTGGGTAGAGAGAGACAATGGTTTATTTAAAGGTAGTTATAAGAATTATCATTATGAAAATGTGTCCCAATTAGGTATTAAAAAGAGAATGATTTGACCAAAAGTGGTTATAATCATTAACCTCTAGATATATTGATACACAATGATTTACCCAAAGGCAATTAGAGTCATTAGCATCATAAGTGGGATGAGATATAATGATTTTCCCGGAGATAGTTATAATGATTGGTACCGTGATGATCACAAATTGGCACAAAGGAGAAAGATGAATTTGGGTAACCTTCTAGTATAGAGATGTACATCCTAACTAACAAGGATTAAAATTATTTTGTGATTTAGTTATTATGTATGTGGGGAATGATTCAGATAGATCATGAATTTTTTAGGTGTCAAGGAGAAGTATTGTGGCCTCATTACTTGTAAGATTTCCTGAGCTAATTTTTGTAGCATGTGATGGTAGGCACCATGATATAAAATAATATGATAATTGAGCTGAAATATGCATAAGGACTGATACACAATCTAATAAACAATAAAAAATAATGCACCAATGATAAAAACCATGATGACAATGTTGGCATATGAATATGTATGGATTCAAGAATAATGCATAAGGAATCCAATAAATGAATACAGACTGAATCAAGGAACAATAATGAAATCAAACAAATATTCAGACAAGAAAACAAATAAGAAGATAAAACACCAAGAAATGAAATAAAATAAAAAAACAAAAATGAAAGGAAATAAACACAAAAAATGGTTAATCACAATGTTAGTGAAAATAGAGGACAAATAATACAATGAACATTGCCCCTAGGTTATAAGAGACAATGAAATAACCAAACAGAAATGGGAAAATAAAATAAAAATAAGGGGTCGCCAAGATAACTCTAAATTCACTAGGCAAGTGGACGCTACCTACATATTTTCATAAAAATATCTAACATGAACTTTAGGCCAAATGTAGTTCTCTCAAGAGATGGGATAAAAGAAAATGATGATCAAGAAAACATGATGGATTTTTTATAGGAATATGTGAATGGGCTTGAAAAATGGTGAGAGTGTGGGATGTTCAGCCAATAAGAATAGGGAAACTAAATGATAAGCGGTTTCTTGTGAAATAGTTAGGGATCCTAGAATCCTTAAGGCAAAGAAGTGGTTGATTTTGGAATTTTTAGGATTTTGTGAAGATATTTTTAAATTTTTTAAGAATATTGACTTGATAGAGGATTATGATATACTAAATGATCCAAACTCACAAAATAGTGAGAGATTTCAAACTTGAAATTTCTCATAAAATGGTGAGAGCATGGAAAAGGGTGATTAAACTAACCTCAAAATGAATTGAGCACTACATACATAGTCCCATTAGGACCTCAAGTCATTTTAGTTATACCTTACAATGGAGGAATCTAATTAAGTAATACCAAATTAAAAAACTAGGCAAAGTAGGAAAAAGGCATAGTACAACATAAGAATGGTAAGGTGGGCATTTAAGGCATGATAAAGGTGTTGCTTCTAATTTTCCCATGGGCATTTATAATTAGGAAACAATATGATAGGTCAATGATACTAATTTACCCATAGGTAACTATAATTAGTAGCACAATGGTGGCACTCTGATTTTCCCAAAGGTGATTATAATTAGGGGTACACAAAATTAAATGAAAAAAAAATGAAGGATACAACTACCAAACTAGTGTTATACTATTCCAAAATACAACCTCTATCTAGAGTACTAAAACAAATGCTAAAAATTGATCTAAATCTTCTTAATGAAAGTGCCCATGAAACCAATTGAATGAAACCGAGGTCAAAGGGGTTGGGTAAGGCGGAAAAAAAACAAATTTGGTTGATAGGATGGGTATGGTATAATGATATGGTACAAGGAAGAATGTCAATATTATGGTACAATAGAAATGGGCCTCATAGATAATAGTTCAAGTCTCTTAAGCAAATCATCACTTGAGGTGTATAATGTTCATCAGCTTATCAAGTTCATCTCCATCTTGTGTAGTGAAATTGTATTCTCTAGAGCCATAATTTCAATAATGATATAAGGGCCTATGCATTTGGTTTGAACTTGCCTTTGTGATTCTTCTCGACCATGGTATTTTGTTGGTTTTATTTAAGAACAAGATCACCAAGTTTGAATTCTCTATGTTTGACCCTCTTATTATAGTGGCCACAAATTTTATTATATTATGATTTAAGGTTGTTAATTGTGGCATGCATTTCTCAAAAAATAAATCTCACTCTTTTAGATGATCTACTCGGTAATCTTCATCATCTAGGACATGTTTCAATGAGATGTGTAGATAAGGAAACTCAATCTCAATGGAAAGAATGGTCTCAGTGACATAAACTAGGGAATATAGAGTGGCTCCAATTGGGGTATGATAATTTGTGTGGTATGACAAAAGGGCATGGAATATTTGGAGGTGTCAATTGTGGCTAGCATCATTGACAATATTTTTAAGGATGTTGACAATGGTTTTATTGGATGCTTTTGCTTGGTTGTTATTTTGTGGGTAATATGACATAAAAAAATGTTGAGTAATGTTGTACTCGACACATAGTGACTTGACATCCTTTTTTTTAAATTATTTTCCATTATCAGATATAATTTTAGATGGGATACCATAGTGGTAGATGAGATGGTTAGAGATGAACATGGAAATTTATTTTCTAGTCATGTAAGTGAGGGCTATAACTTCAACCAGCTTAGTGAAATATTTAGTAGTAGTAAGGATATGTTTATGGCCATAATATTAAGTAGGGTTTATCTTATCAATGAGATTGAATCCCCATGTAGCAAATAGTCATGGTGTAAACATTAAATTTAGAGACTTCACCAAGGCATAAATCAGATTTTCATGCCTTTGACATTTTTCACATTTTTTAACATATGTAATTATATTTGCATCTATAGTTGTCCAATAATATCTAGTACATAGGATAATTTTATCTATAATGGCCTTGATTATGTGGGCTCCACATACTCCATGAGCTTCCCATAATGGTAATGTTGATTCTGCTGAAGTTAAACAATGAAGTAAATTTTTGTTAAAGCTACAGTGATAAAGAGTTGGTCCAAGTAAGGTAAATCATGAGACATGATGGGTAAATGCCTTGATTTGTTTTTGGATAGGTATGGTAGAATAATGTGGTCATGAAGGTATGTAAAAAGGTTTGAATACCATATAATATGGGACTAATAATATCACAAATCATTATGATGATTGAAGGTTCATAAGCAGGCACTATAATATTTTCAATGAGGAAATGATATTCTTTTGCCTTATCTATATGATATATCAAATAAAAAATGGTGGATATGGAATACATTGTTCTTTATTGGCCCTTGATATGTGTTTAAACTATTTGTTGATAATATGCTATTTGATAGCGTCAATCATGGCCTTGTATGTCACTAACTTGTCATCTTTGGTCTAAAAGTGGTCTATAACCTGATTGATGATTAACTGAGAATCACCATAATATTTGAGATGTTGAATATTCCATTGTATTTATTGATGAAGCCCTACAATGAGTGCTTCACATTCAACCATGTTGTTTGTACAAGGAAAGATGATACATAATTATTTAGGGATAAGATCCCACTATAGTTTAATAAAAAATAGGCCTACCCTCAATCCATGTGCTATGAATGATCTACCAAAATATAGCTTTTAGTGTTTCTCCTTAGGAGGTATTTCAATTATGGTCATAATGGACTCATCTAGGAATTGAAAAATTAGTGGTTCGATATCTGCAAGGGGTGCTTCAATAAGCTAATCTATAAGTATTTATCCCTTGATAGCCTTCTGATTGATATATTAAATCTCAAACTCATTCAGAAGTGTGATCCATTTGTCCATGAGGCCTTGTAAATATATTTTGGATAGTAGATACTTGAGCGGATCTACTTTGTAAATAATAATGGTATTGTTGTTTAACATGTAATGTCATATTTTTTTGCTATAAAGACCATAGCTAAACAATATTTTTCAATGGGCATATAAATGTGCTTATATGCGACCAATGTATGACTTAGATAGTACACAATATGTTATTTTCCATTATCATCATGATGATCTAGAAATGCCCCTAGGGATTTGTTGGTTATAGATAAGTGTATAGTAAGATTAAATTTCTTGGTATAGGTGGCAATAAAATAGGTGGATTGGAAAGATAGTCTTTGAGGTGTTGGAAGGCTTTATTGTATTCTTCATCCCTATAAAATGTGACACCCTTCTTTAGTGTGTCAATAAATAACATTTTTTGGCTAACTAAAATATGAAACACTTGATGGATTGGATCTTGCCTTGTAAACTATAGAGTTGATTCAAATTATAAGGTGGCAACATCTTGATAATAGCTCATACTTTGGTAGGGTCAAATTCAATACCTCGATGAGATATAATGAAGCCTAATAATTTTCCTAAAGTAACACCAAAAACACACTTCTTAGGATTGAGTATGACCTTATATTCATGCAGTCTTTCAAATATTTTTCTAAGTGTAGCTAGATGATCAACCCTAGTCTTTGATTTCCCTAATATGTCATCAACATAGTCTTAAACAATTTCATGCATCCTATCATGAAATATGATAGCCATGGATCTTTGGTATATGTCCCTAGAATTCTTGAGACCAAATGGCATATCCTGTTAATAAAATATTCCCCATAGAGTGGTGAATGTTATTTTATGTTGGTCTTTTGGTACAATTCGGATCTAGTTGTATCTTAAAAATCCATTCATAAATTAAAGAATTTCATACCTGACTATGGAGTCAACTATCATGTCAATGTTTGGTAGAGGAAAGTCATCCTTAGGGTAGGCCTTATTTATATCTCTGAAATCAATGCAGATTTTGTTCCTTCTAGGTTCTTGCTAGTGAACACAACATTTGAGATCCACTCTAAGTAGTCAATCAGTTGAATACATATCCCTTTTAAGAGTTTTTTCAACTCTTTCACATCTTTCATAATTTATATTTCACATTTTTAGCATCAAGATGTAAAAAATTATGGTGTACAACTAACACAGGGTCCAAATTTGGCATGTTTGAGTAGGCTCATGTAAATATGTCAACAAATTCCCTCATATGGGATATAAGGACTTCACATTACTCCTCAATGAGGGATGCACCTAATTTGATACATTTTAGGTCATCTAGAGTGCTGATGTTCACTTCTATAGTGTCTTCGACAAGGAGATTCAAACCATCTTCTAGAATGGTTAATATTGATTTGAATTAGCGTGCAATGATAAAGTCATATGTTTGGTCTAGATCTTCAAGTTCTCCTAGGAAAGATGAATTAGAATATACCAATGGTATGGATTTCCATGTTATAAACACTATAGGAAACTATTTAATTATTCATTCAAAGGCATGTTGTTATTAAGAACTAAACTCAAACCTAAAAGCAAGTTCATCGTCGATGGTCTCCTAAGTTGTGTTTAAAGAAGGTTGAACTCCCCTATCTAATGGCATCTAGACTATATTTTATCTTGAAGACTAGTGTTTATATTTGCTTTTATCCTAGTCCAAAATGTGACTCAAATAGGTTTTCACTTTGAGACCTCAATGTTTGAATCATTTATTTATGGCTAAGGGTGTTCATCCATTCTCCAAAATAGGTTACAAGATCTATTTTGATATTAAACCCTTGTTTGTGGTATCCCAATGGAACATTGTCTCTTAGGCCTATAAAATCACAAAAGTCCTCATCATTCTAAAATTTGTCTATAAGAACTATGGATCCTTATTGGTCCCAGGCTATAAGTTGAGGGTGATATAGAGGAAACAAATTGTGTTGGTTAATTGAGGTAAGAGTACAAATGGAATTGGTGTCAAATAGATTTGTATAGGCTATGTATTTATAAAGTTTATAATTAGAATCTATTTCATTACTAGCATCATCATCACTAGTCATTGGCATTGAAACATGAATAAGATACATGGGGTCACCCCTAGGTGGTTTAAATTTGAGACCATAGGTTCCTTTATACCAAGTGATAGAAATTGGCTCAAGTGTTCCCTACTGATTTGGCCAAAGTACTCCTCCTTTATAGGCATGGTTCTCTATGATCCTATTAGGAATGGGGTATTTTGCATTTTATAACCAAGTTTCATCTTTTGCACATGGTTCATATTCTTGGCCAGTGACTAGTGTGAAAATGATAGGAGTTGGACCATGCAATTTGCCCTTTCCTTTTCATTGTCATTCCATGTAGGGTCACTTGGATTTAGGTTTTACATAGGACTTGGGGTTTTATGTAAGATTGGTAATTTGGAACATGTCATGGGTTAAACATTCTCCTGGGCCATTTGTTGTGATGGTAAAATGATTGGGCATTTTAGGAAGTGGAATATGGGAAGATGAATCAATGGTATTTGGGTCTGTGTAATTGGCATCTGGTATATTAATAAGAATTTATTTCCCCTTGTCCTTCTTAGGAACCATATCTAAGCCAAAGTAGTAGTTATAAATTTTTTACTTAGCCTCCAAATGTTTGCAATGTTTGTAGGGCTTCAAATCTCCATGAATGGTGACCTCCATACCAGAATGAGAGAAATTGAGATACCAGTGCAATGTTGATAGAATTTAATGAATTTCAAGTATCCAATGTCTACCTAAAATCAAATTATATGACAAATATAGGTCTGACACATGGCATAATGTATCTTGGTTCAAAGATCCAATGATACCTGGCAAAATGATGGTGCCTTGTGATTCTAGCTCTTCATAGTTATAGGCCTTAATAGTGATCATTTCTAGTTGGACATCAACTATTGTGTATAAGAGATGCTTGATGAGCTTTGGAGACATAATATTAGACCCAATCTATTATCTATGAGAACATGTTTCACTTTGTTTTGCATAATGACAAATTTGACGTATAATGGATTATTATGAAGAGGGCCATGGGATGACATATCAGTTTAGTCGAATGTTAACTATTAGCTTGGGATTCGATGTCTAACCAAAGTTTTGAATTTTTCTAGGCTTATGTCATTTAGAACTTGGGATTGGTTGAATAACTCTATCAAGATGTTCTTATGGATGGTTAACATACGTAGCAGATCCAAAATGGAAATTTATACGAGCATCTTCTAAATTTGTTTCACAATATTGAATATCTTTTATAACACAATAGTATATGGCTTGTTCTTATCCAAAATGGTGGGTTGGATGGGTTTTCTATCAGATGGTTGTGGGACTATAATGGTAATCTTTAACCATCAAGTTGTGCTTGCATAATTAGGATTAGAAACAAAACCATTGTTGATAAAAAATGATGGTGGAGGGGGACCATATAGGATAAGTCTCATTATCAGTGCACTTGTATGTGATCATCAGGAAAGGATGAGTTATCAGTTTAAGGTCCAAAATTAGTAATCCCTACTTGTTGGTATGCCTATATGTGGTCATAATCAAATAACGATCATTGACATAGGTTGGCTAGTTGGAATTGGTTAGCAATATTACTATTTAGTTTTCACTTGGTCTTGGATTTATGGAGATGGTGGAAACACGACCTCCCACAAGATGACCTAAAACTTTTTTCTAACCATGTGAAACTAAATGGTAAGGTTTTTGGTTATTGTCATCATTATAGCTTTGGTTTTATTCATTTAGTTGACATTATTTTTGCTACTAGAATTATTGTTGTTGTCTCAACTATTGATATTATTTTTGTTATTTTGGCCTTTGTTGTTATTATTATTGGTAGATTTTATGTTATGGAAAAGTGTTTTGATAAATACCAAGGTTTTGATTGTATGTAGAATCTCTATTATCTAATGTTATCTCCCCATTTTCCAACATATTTTGAATGAGATGTTTGATTTGCACATAATGACATAGATTATGTCCATTAACACAATGATGTTCATAACACTCATTTTTTATATACAAATCTAGATAAGGAATGCTTTAAGGATAGTGTTATATAATTAGCCAACTAATCATATTAGCTATAATTATCTTTAAAACACTACTTCAATAAGCTCTCCAAGGTCACTAAATATGTAATGAGTAGGCACAGTTCTCCTTGGAAGAGGGGTTTACAAAGGTAAGGGTTGTTGCATTTGTTGAGCTGGTCTAGGATGCTACAAAGGTTTCACTTACTGAATAGGTTATTGGTGAGGATTAATTTACATTTGTAGCATAGGCTGAATAGGTTGTATTTACACCATTTGGACATGTCATGACTTGGTTACTCCATTTCTAATAACATTCTTGTTATAGTTAAATTGCTTGTATTTTTCATAATTACTGGTCTGGGCTGGTACTCATGCTTGTGTTTGGATTTGGTTTTGATTCTCATTTTGGCCATTTCCTTGGTTTTGTTTATGATTTTGATTATATGGAGGTAAGATTAATAATCCCTTTGTTAATAAAGGCCTTTTTCAATTAGCAAAATTTTATCAATGATTTTCTTGATAGTGTGTGCACACTACAATTTTAGATGGTAAGATATCTCACTGTGCAAATTTTTAGTAAACATAATATCTAATTATTTATCTGGTAAACTATGAGTGAAATATCTAGAAAGTGCTCTCCATCACTGTAGATATATTTTGAAGCTTTCACCAGGTTTATGCTTGGCTAGATTCAAATCTACCAATGAAATATCATGTTCAATATTGTAGGAGAAATGTTACACAAAATTGTCTGAAAGGTCATTAAAATTAAATACTAAGTTCTTTGGAAATTTAGAAAACCACTCCAATTCCTATCTTATGAGACTTTAAGGAAACAAAATTAGGATTTAAATGTCATTGTAATCCATTGGATGGCACATAATATATAATTCTATTAAATGGACCTTTGTGTTTCTTTTATCCTTGTATTTATCAAACTTTGGTTGTTCATACCCTATACAAAATGGTATTTATAGATACTCTATGTTGAATAGGTAGGAACACATGCCATATAAATTAAAATAGTTGGTTTATTTCTTGACTTGAATGGTGGAAATTTCATCCTTCATTTGTTGTAGCTCTTGTGCTAAGAAACTATATGGAATATTGGCCTAAGGTGAAGGTTGGGTGTTCAAAGGTGGACTACCTTCATCGGTGTACAGTTAAGGCATGGTTTATTGTGTAATATTGGCTTGGTTAAGGAATATACCATTATTATACATACATGGATTAGGATGTGATTATTGGAATTACATGTGTTATGGTGTGATATTGTGGTTTAGATTCAGTATATAGCCATAGTTTTGGGGGAATTATGGTTAAGATGGAAGGATATGGCTCTGGGTAAAGTAATGTGCCTATTACGATTGAGTAGGGACTTGATGCTAACTACTCAAACCTAGATAAATGAGGGGAAATTATTGTGAAATAAGGCCTTATTGTTAGATTTATGTCATGTTTGAAATGAAAGGTAATTATTGCCTAATTAACACTTACTGAATAGAAGTACCCCTTGATTTCATGAACACTTGTTGTGAAGTAGATGTTTGTTGGATGTCTGGCATTTGTTTTTTACCATTGGACACATGTTATTGATTGGGCAACATTTGTGAAGGTATCTTGGTCTATGACTAAAGAGATATACTTGTTACTACCTGATGAGATGGAATATTAGTTGCCCCTTACTAAGGTGGTAGAATCTTTGGCCTCTAATACATTGGTACATTTGATTATGCCTATTATTACGAGATGTTAGTCATCACCTATTGTGGTGGAGTAACATTTGGCATGTTCTATTGAGGTACAACACTATTTGGCATTTGACTTCTTAATCCTTGTGATTACATTCTTGATAAAGCAACTAGTTGAGGATTACAGGTAGTTTATTAGCATGGGGGTGTAGGATTTCCTAGCATCTACTTTTATTAACCACTCATGGTATTTACTAAAGGTACTTATTTTAGAATAATTTTTGATGCATTTAAACCACTTTGGCTTGGATTGGATGACACTTACATTTTATCCATTATGTTTGGCACATTTATCTATGTAAAAGCAATAAACACTTATTCAATAGTTGGGGCATTAAATATGTCTCCAATTAAAGTTATTTTAATGAATGGATCATTACTCAAACTATCTTGTCTTATCAATTCAATTAACACTCCTATTGAAGGATCTAACTTAATGAGAGGAGCATTTGACATGGCCATGTTATTAAAGTTACGTGCTAAGTTAAAATAGGTTTGATATGTTGTCTGCATTTATATAAAATGGTCCTCTATGAGGAATTTTCCTTTGAAAATCATATGTGGGTCTTGATATGACATCAAAACTAGATATTAATGATTTATAGAAGAGGCTTATTTGATGGATTAGTTGTAAGGCATAGTTGAAAGCATTCTAACTAGACTAGGCAAATTTTTTTGGGGGAAGTTTACCAAAAACATAGCCCCTACCTTTGTGGATCTGATTAAAACTTCATCCTTACTTACAATCAAGTGAAGATCAAACAAATAAGGATCATATGTCAATGTCATCACAATGTAGTATGGTTTTTGTTTAACTTAATCTACAAATGATGATATGCTACTCAGATACTGTGTTGTTTGTTCTTGGTTCAACTCTAACTATGGAGGCATGTTGACCAAATAATAGGCTAATGGATCCTAGATTTGTTCCCTAGATTGAGTGTTGTAAGGAGGATAAAGATCCATCTCACAAAATACATCATCAATATAAGGGTCTTGAACAAAGTCATCTTGTGTGACCACATTATCATATCCTGGATTGTACGTGGCTCTACTAGGAGTATAGTGAGACATATTCAAATCAATGATGAATGTTTCACAAAAAAGGCCTAGAGTTCTATAAACTCTTAAAGATAGCATCTAAAAATATAAGAGGTTTGAACTTGATCTAACTTAGTCAAAAATTTGATTTGTATCTCCAAAAGGTCTATGCTAAAACTTGGTACAAAATAATCTAATGTCAAATGTCTTACACAAAAAGGTCAAGTGGATGAATAAAAACTGGAATGACAAACTCTAGGTAAAAAGTGTTTCAAACAATTCTAATCTAAAGAAAACAAAATTTTCTAGGTCTTTTAGAGAAGGCATAAAATCTAGGCACAAAATAGGCATATGCTAGGTATTTTAGAAAAGGCACAAAAATTATACTTTAAATAAAACAAGGTATGAGATTTAATCTAACAAATTTGAAATACTTTGGCATAAACTAGGCATTCAGATTTAAACACAAACTTGATCAATTGGTATAAGGCATGAAACAAAAGGCATATGAAAGATAGGATATTCCCCCCAAATCTAGGCACAAACAATAGACTTCAAATTGAATAAAAAATTAACCTAAGTTATACAACCCAAAAGATAAAGATCGAAGTCTAGGCCGACATTACACAAGGCATAGGTAGAAATAAATCAATGTTTGGATTTGAACTTGTCAAGGTTAATTTTGAAATCAACTTAGAAAACTAAGCTTCTTTAAATAAACAACAAGCTAGATAAGAATGGACAATATAACGATACTAGGTATAGATCCAAAAGGTACGCATGGATTTGGATTTAAAAAATTGAAATTTGGACACAAGGCAAACAAGTCTTTTGAAATTATTTGAGCAACATATTGACATTATCTCACTCTAGGGGCATAACCAATGGTTTTTTTTAATACTTAAAGGCAAAAAGGTTTCAAATGAATTGGGTAGCATAATAACACACACACACACAAAGGATTTGACAAAAGACTAAGGCAAGGGTGTGATATCAAATGGGTAGCATAACACCTCCTCAAAAAAAGGAGTGATGTATAAACAAGACTCATTTTTATGTGGTAATATAGATAAAAGTTTAGACTCAAACCATGTAAGAAATGATAAAATGACAGAAAGACCTAAGTGTAACATCTTAAATCCTAAAACTGACAAGGTTGCATAATATTATTGAATTCCATCAATATACTTACTCTTAAGAGGATTTATTTATTAATATAAAAAGTAAGAGTGTATGAAAAGTAGGGTTTTAGATCCCCTCTTCTCTCAAGATTTTGTACTACAATATGGAACTTCAGGATACTTGCCCTATATAAATATAACAAGTGGGGTTGTTTTAAACTATCAATTTTTTCTCATTTCTAGATGGTCCCAAATATGGATAACTTATATATGTTTACATCAATTGGATCCACATCAATTAGCTTGCTTTGAGAATGTCTTGTCTTTTTCATAACCACTACATCCATCACTTGTTCAGTTTAGTGCGATGTCTAAGTTGATCATATATTTTGAGGGCAACAATCACTAATAGAACCACTCAAACTACTATCCTAGTGATTCACTAGCTAACTTTATATACCCCACCATGGAGTGGGGTTGAAATGATGGTGGGAGATAAATTCCTGGGTCAACACTTCCCTAAACAACCCATGAGGAGATGATGAACTCCCATTCACAATCCAAAATATATGAAAATAAAGATAAGTGAAAAGACTTTATGGTCATTTTGGGGTCACCCAAACCATACAAATTTGGGGAGGACCTTAGAGACTTTCTTTTTGCACTTTTGGACTAAAGTGACCAAGGAAAAGAATGAGAATTTTTGTTCACCCTATTTCCCTAAAGGGGATTGGGGGAGAGCATACACACATCACTTGTTTTGCTTAAACAAACAACTTTCAACAAACAAGCATAAAATAAAAAAATGTTAGGAGTATGTAACTAAATGTGAAAGTTCATTTTATTGCTCCAAAATGAAGTATGTTATGAAATTTTTATCCCCTTGGTATTTTTTGTTGAAAGCCTTAAACAAAATGAAGATGATTTAAACAAAAATATTATTAAAACATCAATTTGAAATGTGGAATTTTCAAGTAAGTAGTGTTTTAAATATCTCCTTATGGCCTTTGTGTCCTTAAAAACATGGTAGGGAGTCCTACTACTTAAAATCACTTCATTAGTTACCAAATGACTTCCCAAATCTTGATCTTAGGTTTACACATAGTGAAAAACTACAAAACACAAAGTAAAACCACAACTGTCTCTATAAAATCATGACTATCATTACAAGACCATAATTTATGTAAAAATAGACTACTAAATGCAATATCACTACTATAAGTGAAAAACTACTAAAATAAATGCAATATCACTACTACAAGAGTTAAATACTACAACTTATCATAAATGGTTAGTATACAAACCGCTAGTAGTTAAATGTAACATCACTAAAGTTTAGGCAAAACTACCAAATTTTTGACAATATCATAACTCATGAAATAATGATATTGCAATATCACCACTTTTATGGAAATTTTATGACTTTGAGAGTTATGTTATTACAATATCTCTAAATTCCCTATAGTCAAAAAATAGTTAGTAGAAACATTAATAGTTAAACACAAAAATGCAATAAATAAGACACAATTATAACTATGTGAGTAGTGATATTGCGATTCTAGACATCAAAACCACATAGGACAACTTTGTGACTTCCATAAAAATGTCCTTTAGCCTTCAATTTTCCCCTGTTCTAATCAACAAGCTTAAATTTTTACATGAAAATCATTAGGAGAGTGCTTTAAAAGGCCTTAAGAGCAACTTTATGGGGTGCAGGTTTCATTGAGCGTGCTAACATGTGAAATAGTAATTTGACATAGAGAGGAGGTTAGTTTTGTGTTAGTCTCATAAAACCAATGAAATGAACACACTAAAATCCTAACACCTCTAGCCTAGACACTAAGGAGAGCTTAGGTAACAAAAAATAAATGAAATCAAAATAAAAACATAAAAGACACAACTCTTTTACCTTCCTTGGGAGCTTTAAATGGCTTTGTTAAATTTCTCTATTGGCTTGTGCATCAATAAGTATTCATAAATCAAGGTTGCTTTGATCCTTCTCTCCTTGGCACCTTGGTTTTAATGTTTTTTGGCTTAAGATTTGGGTATGGTGACCTTATTTACAAAACATTTAGGTAATATAACACTACATCAAAGAGCTTGTTGAATATATTTATGCATAAGAACTTTGTACCAAATTAGCTTATGGTTCAACAGGCAAGGCCTTTTATTTATAGTATTAGGAATTAACCCTCACCCAAGGTGACTCAAGGATGAGTTTAGGATTGGAATGCATTCAACCTAAACCTAGGTGAGTTAATAGTTGTCAAGTAATTATGATTTTTAATTACTAGGCATGTCTCTAAAATTAGATAGTTTAGGATATTTTCAAAGAGCTTGACAACTCATAAAGGCAATGGTCAAAGGCTAAGATATTTTAAATTTTGGAATTTTTATTTTAGGATATTCATTAATTTCAAATAGATAATTAAACTAGGATTTAATCTTATTTAACTTGTTAATTGATTCTGATTAGCCTTTTATCTTTTTCAAGATCTATTTAAGTGTGCAAGTGTCCCACTTAATAGGTCCATAAGCTAAATTGATACTTGTGATGCCACAAGGTGATTAGAGATGAATCTGTGAGAGATTATTATTGCACATGATTGAATACCCCAATTAGGAATGTTTCAACGTGATTTTGAGCTTTTATGAATGATGCACAAGCAAATTTGGGACACTCACTAATTCTTAGACTTAATTTGAAATGGTTGGTAGAAATCAATATGAAGTCTGGTTAAAATCCAATTGTGGCCATTTTTAGTGTCTATAGTCAGTACTAAAAATATCTCTACTTCTATCAACAAGAAATTATATGAATTAAAAACATTATTTCATTAAAAAATATAGGTCAATGGTGAGCCAATACACTTCATCATTTCCAATGGAATTCAAAACAATTTAATTTCTACTAAATCATATTTTAAAAAATTGAACTTGAAATTAAAAGAAAAATATGAGCTCCACTAGGGTTTTAGAGTGCAAGGCATCTCCAGAAGTGGTGACCCTAAAGAGTAGGTAATGGAAAGTGGTGTGGAGAGTGAAAAAATGGAGAAAGGAATTCAAAGACAAGCTAAGGGGGGTTTCAGGGTCTGTAAGGGATGGAGATCCAATACAAATGGAGGACTAGTCATAGGTTATAGTGGTGATGATAGATATGTAAATATTGACATCTCAAGTGGTGGCTATACAACTCCCTTATAATCATGTAGGAGATTAAAAGGTCCACCCATTTATAGGGGATTCATTCAGTCTTGGGTAAAAATCATAGGTACTAAAATAAGGAGGATTTATTACAGTGGTAGTTTCAAGAATGATTGCAGGTTAAGTGTTTGATAAAATTCTTGGATACAAGAAAAAATTTGAATAAAGGACATGTTTTCTTGTCAATGGGGAAGAGTTTGATTATCAGTAAGGTGCAAAGGAGGATAAACCAAGGTTTCAAATCTTGGTTAAATCTCTTTTAATAAAAATAATTTGAACATGGGTGAAAGGGTAGATTCTATGAAGGATTTAAAATTGAGTCTGGAAGTATATTCTAGTGTCCCTATAGAGTCTCAATATCTAGTGCAATAGGGCAAAGAATTACGAGACCATCTTCCATTGAAATTATATCATCTAGGTAAAGACTCTCTCATCTTCCTAACATTCAAGACTATGGGGAGGTGTGGAAGGATTAAATCAAGATTCTCCCCCAAAACTTTTAACTTTCAAATAAGTGATCATAAATGCTACTTCTAAACTAATTTCTATGAAGTGTCATTCTCCACCTCAAGCTTATATTATTGAAAAAGTGAAGAAGATCCCTTCCATGGATATTAAAAATGAATTAGTGGATGAGTATTTCCACTTTTCAAGTTAGGATGTAGTTATTTGTAGATTCAATGGCTTATGGCCTTCATCAAATGATTGATATCAATGGGTCTATGAGAATTGGTCAAAGAAATGTGAGATTTAGTTATTCTCTAAAGGATTTTTTGTTGCTCATTTCAGTGAATAGGAGTATTATAAAAAATGTCTCTTGGAAGTCCCTTGGTTTTATGGTAATGTGGGTTTATTTATCACCCCTTGGTTTCTAGAGTTTTATCCAAACACTTTCAGTAACAAAGATGCCAGTGTGGGTTCAGCTTCCTAACCTACCCTCACACTTATGGCATGCTCACAAGGAAATAAGTAATGCTTTGGGATATTTCTTAAAATTTGATCATGAGAGAACAAATACAGGCATGCGCACCTTTTCTATAATTTGTGTTGAGATTGATTTGAGCAAAGGGGCTCTAGAAAAAATCATTTTGAAGTATGGAAATTTACTTCATGCTCAAACTTTAGATTATGAGAACATAGAATTTAGATGTCATAATTACAAATTACCTATTCATATTTATGATTCTTGTCCCCAGGGGTGATTCAAAGAAAGTAATAAAAAGTGGGAGAAGACAACATCAAGAAAATAGAGTGCTCCAGATCTGGTAGTAGTCACTAAAGATTGTTTTGAAGATTCAAAATTTCAAGAAAATGTAGATATGGGAGATAGAATGAAAGAAGAACAAGCGATTTTTGCTAAATAGGTTGAGTTAATGGTGAGAAAAAATAAAAATCATAGAATTTCCCCTTAAATAATATAGTGAGGGGAGTGAAGAGAGGACATGAATCTAAAAATTTAGATTCAAACAAAGAGTTGTTTGAAAACATAAATTCAAAAATACAAAATAATGATAAGCAAATGGTTGCAATGAACTCTAAACAAGGAATGTGATAGGAATTTAAAAATAAAAAAGGTTAAAAATTCAAGATAGCCAGTCTCTTAGACTACTTTGAAAGACCCATGGTTTAATCTGCCTATGGCTTTTTGGCTAGTTGGTGATTTTGGTTCTTGCATGGCTATGGTGGTTTAGCCTAGCTCTTTTGTGTAATATCTTTTAGTTTCAAGCCTTCTATGGTTTTTTCTTGTAAAGCCTTTTATTTTGTCTTGGGGCCTTAAATAACCTCGTATTTATCTAAAAACAAATAAACTTGAAATTGATACATTATCCATAACTATGTGCTAGTGTATGGTCTGTAGGCCTTGAGAAATGCATCACTTAGTAGTGTCACTTGTTTACAAAATCAAACTTTTTATAGATGCAATCCTTTGTGTCATCTCACCATTATATTTGTGTGATGTTTTACATGTGTTCAACCATATATTTACCATTTAAATGTAGTATATGAAGTAAATCCTTGAAATGTTGTGATAGATTGTCATGATCTGAAATACCATATATTGTAGTAAGTTCATAAACTTCTAGTCATTAGTGCCAAGAAGTGAAAGAGTCTTGTCAATTTTAGTAAAAATTACACTCTTGATGGTAATAATTAAATGTAATAACATCTTTATGGCACCATATCATAGTTTGGTTTATCCAATAATAACAAAGATAAAATAATTGAACCATAAACTAGATGTATACAAGGATATCTCTCAATCACCTAAATAATTTCCTAAATACTCTACACTAAAAAATACTATTGATTTTATCCCTTAACTACCTCTACCTCAAACCTTTTTATTTAACATATCATTTCTAGAGAATGAATAGATCAAGTGGTAGATCCAATAAATCATGGATAATGGACACATAATGCTCAAACCATTGTCTTGCAAAAACCCAAGTGTGATTACACCAAAGAAGGATGGGACATGAGGTTGTGAATCAATTAAAAAAATATTAACAAGATTAAATTGAATAATTATTGTCCTCATCTAAATATTAAGGCATTTTTTTCCATATCCATGGTGTAGAAGTCTTTTCCAAAATCGATCTTAAGTTTGGGTATCATAATATTCATGTTAAACCTCTAGACATTTAGAATATAGTCTTATAAACAAAGGAAGGATTGATTGACTAGTTGGTTATGCCTTTTAGGTTAACTCAAGTAGTGAATTCAATCATTGAGATGTTGAACAAAATCCTTAGGCCTTTTAACTATGTCATTTCTTTAATCTACCTTGATGACATCATAATCTTTAGAAAACATGGGATGAACATCTACACCATGTTGAACTAGTATTTCACATTTTTTAGAAACACATTTTTATTATAACATGAATAAATGCTCATTTTTCATTCAAGAAGTTAAATATTTGGGATAAATTGCACATACAAGGAGTGCATGTGTGAACTTGACCAAGATTCAAGTCATATAGGAATAAGAAACACCAAATAAATTTGCATTTGATTCAAATATTCTCATAATTAGAAAATTATACAAGAGATTTGTGTTTAATTTTTATCCTTTGAACCAAGATATCAAAGGTAGAACTAAATAAAGTTTCATGTAGTTAGCTACACAAAAAAGATAATTTGATGAACTAAAATTTAGACTCTATTTGTGTTAGTACTTATGTTACTTGACTAAAAATTTGAAAGATCATCTAATTTATTCACTAATAAAATAGACCATCATAAATGGGTATTGGCAACACAAGAAGTCTTATAAAAGATATAATTTCTATTATAATGGATTAAATAACATATGATTGGAATCAAAGATACCTTTATAGTATATACTTATGTCAAATGATGAGGGAGAGATTAGGGATGATGATAGATGGTGAGGGTCAATGAGGGAGTGATTATCTATGATGATGGATGAGGAAAGAATGATTATGGATAATGAGGGGTGAGGAAGGAGTGATTAGGGATGATGAAAGATGGTGATAATCAATTAAGGAGAGATTAGGGATGATAAGACTGAGTGATTAGAGATGATGAGGGATGGTGAAGTTCAATGAGGTAATGATTAGGGATGAGGAGGGATGAGGAGGGAGTGAATAGGGATGATGACAGATGATGAGGAAGCAATTAGGGATGATGAGGGATCAGGAAAGATTAATTAGGGCCAACGATGGATGAGGAGGGAGTGATTAGAAATGATAAGGGATATTGAGGGTCAACAAAAGAGTGATTATGGATATTAAGAGAGTTACTAGAGATGAATAGGGATAATGAGCGTTAATGAGGGAGTGATTAGGGACAATGATTAATGATGAGAGAGTGATTAGGGGTGATGAGGGATGAGTAGGAAATGATCAGGGATGAGGGAGGGATGGTGAACAAGTTAAATTAACATAAAGTGCTCATTTGATGTGTGTAGGTCATCAATGTTACCTAAACTACCCCAATCACACCACTTTTGATCAAGTTCAAAGTGATTAGTTTGAAAACTTGAAATTTGATAAACCTAGGACTCTTAAAAATGTTAGGAATCAATCCAAAAGGCACAAAAACCTTAAAAAATGACTATATGTTTACCAAATTTGGATATCATTTACAAAATTTATGTACTAAAATCCCTAAGTTTAATACTAAGACCCTGAAAATGCTTACATACTTACCAGATTATATTTTGAAAAACTATTTTCCATATTGTAAGGCATGCAGTTATGCGACCAACTCTATCAAATGTAGAGTGACCCTATTTTTTTATATTTATTAACATTTATTTTCTTATACTTCACATTTAGAGTAGTAAATATAAGCTTTAGATCAATATTGGCTTCATATGCATGTTCAAATGCTTTTATGTGTAAAACAAAAATAACATAATCACATTATCCATTAACATGATTGTGTTATCTATTAATGTGAATGCCTTACTAATGTGATCACTTTATTTAAATTTGAACTCAAACACCAAGTCTTTTGTCTTGGGAATGGCTTGGATTCCTGAGCCAAAGGTTTGGACCTATCAATCTATAGCTGATTCCAAGAGTTATTATAAAAAACAACAAAATTCAAATTTGATTTTGAAATAAACTAAGAATTTCAATGGTAAAATTCAAAAACATAATACCATCGTGACAATCACACTCTTCTCTTTCTAAACATATAAGTTTTATAATTTTTTGACTAATTTAAGGTTTCAAATTATGTTTATTTATAAATATACCTTTTTTAGGCCACTACATACCACAAATATACATGCCTATGCATGTTCATGTAATTTAATTTTCATTGATCTAATTGCAAAACAAGTTATATGTTCACAAACTAGGCCTAATTATACACATATGTAAAAAAACTAATTTTCATTCTTTTGAGGTAGTTAGGTGCACTGCACGAACAATTATCCATGTTTTTGTTAGTTTTCTTGATCTATTTACTTGTAAAATTCATTAAAAAAAGTATTCATTGAAAAATATAAAAAAATATAGGTCACAAACTAAAAGATCTTATCTAAATGTTCCCCAAAGGGTTTCTAATAATATTAAATGTTGTTAAAAATTGTGTGCCACATAACCATTTATCTATTCCTTTTAAAATAAAAAAAAGGAGTTACTCTTCAAATTTTAGATGTTTGATCTATTTATAATTAACCATGTTTTTAAAAAAAATAAGTGTTTTGGAAACTAGATTCGAATTTATATATTTAATGTTATTACACCATCTTCAAATTTAGAGTGTAGATATCTCAAATTATCTATAGGATTTTACATTTCTAAAATTTCAAGAAAATCATGTCCACAAGTAGGCCCCTTTTTATCCCCCAACTTTGTGTATTTGCCCATTACATTAGGTCTCTTTTGTGCAATCTCCTTTACCATTTTCATTATCCCATGTTTTTCTAACCTTAAGATCTAGATTAAGGGGAATCTAGGGTTAAAGGGGGAAGAGATAACCTAGGGCATAAGGATGATAAACTATCTCTACAAAAGGTCAATTATTTGCAAAACTTGAAAAGAACATATATTGAATTTATTATACTAAGATGCTAAAGATAGATATTATAACTATGCTAAATATAACAATGAAAATAAGATACTTAACTAGTTTTGATATTAATACAGATCTAGATCTAAAACAAGTAAAAAGCAAATTGGATCCAGATCCTATAATAGTCACCTACTTCTAAAAATTTGACCTATGTAGTTGCAGTCACTTGCATTGACCTATGATGGTTGCATTGATATTACTATTTTACCTAAATGTAAGTGTCTAGTATGAAATACTAGTTGAAACTAGATGCAACCACTTAGATGCTTCTGGGTTTTGTGTCATTTTCATTCTGGCGCATTCAAATTTGTGTCATGGACTTTCACTCCTTGTAAAATAGTAAAACCCTACTTATTCATCTTCATATTATTTATGGGAAAAAATAGGTTAGTGGGAAAATGGTGTCGAGCTAGCCCAAATACCCCTTTGTTAATGAGCACTACCTACATATCTAATACTTTTAAGAGGGCTTTAGATTTAGTATTTTTTCCTATGTGATGTCTTGTGTGTGAATCATGAAATGTGTGATAAGTAAGTACAAAAGTGACCTATTTTTTAACTTTGAAAATGTGGATCATATAATTTTCCTTTATTACTTTAGACTTATATATGTGTTGTCCCTATGATTGATATGGAAATAGGGGTAAATAGGGAATCTTTTCTCACTTAAGTTCTTGACTAAGTGTTTTTGGTAAGTAACTTCTGATTTTTTCAAGTCTTTTCTAGGTGAGGAATATATGAAGATTGATTTTATATTTATAACAATCTCTTTGGATAATATTTCTCATTAAATAACTTAGGCTGACATTTAATAGATTTTTTATTTCAAAAATGGATTACTTTAGAGCAATGGACACTTGCCTTAGGGTACACCACTTACATCAACATAAGTGTCTAATTGGAAGAAGTGTCCATGAAGTTGGAAAATAGATACAAGTCCAAAACTTGAAAAATGTAAGATAAGTAGGTTTATAACATTTTGGGCAAGATAGAAGGTATGAGTCATCAAAATACATGGGTCGGACTAAGATATAAGCAATGAGACACAAAGAGAGTGTACATGAGCCTTTTGGAAGTTAAAGAGGTCTAGAATCTAAAAGTGCATCCATGATAAGTATTTACCATGTCTACATGAGTGAGGTATTATATAATTTAAAATAAGTGTCTACATCCCCCTCTTTAATCTAGTAATGAAATTTCTATTTTAAATGAAAATGAATGCATACTTAGGTGTGTATAACACACCTTATCATTGTTTGATTCCAACTTGAGTTCTTTGTTGATGACTAAATTAAAACCAATAACATTATACAATGTATAATTGATGCCCATAATCTGAAATTGAAAGCATTGAAATGATTGAAATTGAAAGAAAGCAAGATTTAGGAGTACATTTGTGTATAAGTGTAACTATATTTCCTTTTGGTGATTTAATTCTAAAGATATTTAATTATGAATCAATGAAACTAAGATTAGGACAAATATAAATCTAAAAATTACATATATATAAAGAGATAAAGAGAGATTGGAGGGCACTTTTCCCCAACCTTGGACAAAAGATGAGTTGCCACCAAGTATTTGAGATTAGCCTAACCATGTAACCCAATCATATTTATAACCTAGTAGGTGTGAGTGAACCAAGTCAACTAACACTATCAAACTGGTGAGGTTGGATGTTGAAATTAATTCTAACCTATAAACTTGGTAATATCAACTGATTTAATCACCTCAGCCATACCAAAAAGTGAACCAAGTACTGCACTAGATTAGCTCAATACAATCCATAAAATTCCAACTTGGTGGGTGGTGATAGTCCCTGAAAGTATTTGAAATCTAAAAATTGATTTGATTTTATAATATTATAATCACATTTCATAGCATATGCAATTTAGATATGTCTCAGGTTGAAACTATGTATAATAATGGTACCAATGTATATAATTATGCCACAAATGTGTATCTGAATCATATAACTATGTAATTTGGCCAATTTAAAATCATGTAAGTGTGGATAAAATGTTTCAAAAGTTTGACCCAATTGTATATGGAGAAATATGATAATTGATACAAGAGACAATGTGGAGGACATGTTTCCAAAACATGCTCCCACTATAATCTGGGTATGTTGCATACTGAATAAGTGTGAAGAACATGTTTCCAAAATATGCTCCTACTAAATCTAAATCTGAGAATTGGTGTAAGTGCCAATATGGAGAACATGTTTCCAAATCATTCCCTCGATGTAATCTATATCTATGAATTAATGTGGAAGTCATGACTCTATGGCATGCCCCCACTATTCATGCCCCCGTCCCCGCCGCCCCCTCCCCCCCCCACGCCCTCCCCTTTGAGGTAAGGGAAATAATAATTTGTAGTTGATTTACCTCAAAAGGTTATGATAACAATGTATACTATGAAATTACTATGTATCATATAGAGGGAACATGTCCAGGTAAATGTACTATTGAATCATAAAAAAAGTGATCACACTAAGGTCTCAGATGCATGATGTGAATCATGGAAACATCTAGATAGTAATTGTATAAGCTTAGCAAGAAATCAAGCGTACACACAAAGCACTCAAAAATAAATCAAAAGATAATGATATAAAGAGACCTCAAATAAGGGGCATGTTCAAATTTTGCACAATCAAAGGGACATGACTTATTCTAATGTCCACAGAGCAAGAAATGACATTCAAATGTCAACATACAACAAGCAATGACATATTCAAATATTAAAGAGGAAAATAAAGGCAAATGGGAAACAAAAAATAGAGCATATTCAAATGCTTAAATAAGCAATATAATAGCAAGGAAAGGCACTTAAGTGCATAAATGAAAGTATAAACATAACATAGTAGTCCCTGTGTGTGTGTGTGTGTGTGTGTGTGTGTGTGTGTGTGTGTGTGTGTGTGTGTGTGTGTGTGTGTGTGTGTGTGTTAGCAAATAAAAATGTTAAGTGTATATAATATCAAGTACACTACAAAAGAAATAAGAATGGATAAAGGCATGTGTAACTACATATATGAGATCAAAAATGATAATATAATATGACCATAGAAGGATTAACCTGGATTTATCATGATTATAGAGGTGGATGCCCCCAATGTCTTGGTGACATGAGTAGAAGGAAAACCCAACATCCAAAATTGCATAGATCATGTATCAGTGTATGCTTGAATAACACTCAAAATATATGTGAATTATACATATATAGGAAATAATTATATGACATCTACCAACATGGAACCAACAATACATATGCCAAGGAGCTAATAGGATATGTAAATATCAAAAAAAAAAATGAAATTTTGAAGTTTTTTATTTTTTTGGTGTTTTTGGGATCTTTGAGACCTTGCAACCTTAAGTTGGATATTTTACATTGTTTGGATCATGGATAGATAAGTGTAAATGGTACATGGCATGTTCCTCCTCATGTTTTACATTTATATTAGAAGAATTAATATTATCATTTCAAATATGAATCAATTTGCCTTCATGAGAAAAGGAAATACCTTGCTTATTTTGGTCTAGTTATGCTTCCATTTGATATAATCAAAGAGTGTCCAGTGTAAATGCATATGGATCTTTTTATTGGCATAACCCAAACCCATATTTGAATCAATTCAGGACCAAAAGCAATTGGTAGTGTTAAATTGCCCAAGGAGTCTTTCCAACCTCCTTTATTTTGTAAGTTTTTTAGATAAAAGCTAATCTATTGTACACATCTTATATTACAATTAGTGTTTGTTTGTGTAGAATAAATATAGTTATGCCAAAAATAATTACCACCCATGAATAAGTTTATTGTCAAATCTTTTTACCGTGGATTCTTTTTATGTTGTTCACCTTAGGTTTTTTGTAAAGGATGTGGACCTTGGATTGGTCCCATATTGAGTAACCTTGTGGAGATCCCATATACATATTAGGAACTCCATATTTTTTATCATAATTTTAATTTTCAACTCATCTCCCTCTTTCTTATGAGGAATAAAAATTTGGTACTTATAATGTGATATGTTAAGCACCTTTATATGAGTAAGGATGAATAAAGGATATCTATACACATTCACATATAAATGGGTAAATTACTCATATTGTTTACTTAATGCTCTTTATTATAGAAATAAGATCTCTACTAAAAATGAATTGTAACTCCAAATATGAAGGTCTAAATGTTAGCTCATATGATGTACTTTTGAATCAAATAGTATAATCTTGAAAGGATTCATCATCACATCATTTAAAATTGTTAAAATGTTTTAATTTAAGTTTTGGCATCGTATGGATATTGAAAGCCATGAAGAATGAAAATTCTAATTATGAAAAAGCAGTTAAGTAACCTTTTGGTGGACTATGAACCAATTATGAACTTCATCATAAATGCTCATATGGAATAATTTTATTAATAGTTTTTCATCTTTTTCCCATTGACCAAAATAAATAGCATAGTTAATCATGTGGTCGAATGGGTCCTTATGACTCAAAAAGAGAGGTAAATAAGGTAGCTCAAAATCTTGTGGATAAAGATATTCAAGTATACATTGTGCAAGAAAATGATTTTTGAATTAGGTAACATTTGCATTAGTATTATGGAAATCCATTTGCATTTTAAGTATAGAAACCTATTTTTAAAGATCCCCAATAGTGATCATCATATAAATAAGATATTCCATGGTAATGGTGGTGTTTGGTATAGGTGTTATCATTGATTCTTATCCACCACCTCTCTTGAATCTAGGCATATGAGTGTCATTGTCGTCATGGATAACAAGTGAAATTTCTAAATCACTAAACTTAGGATACTTTGGTAATGGTATTAGATCTCTAAATGGTGGTAGCCTTGGTATATCATTGGAAGATCTTGGTTTATTCACCTTTGGTGTATATATATATATATATATATATATATATATTGGAGAGAACTTTTGTAAATGTACCTATTTTGGTATGGTATAAACCTTTTGCATGAATGAATATTTTAGGAAATAAGGATCCCTTGGTTTAAAGACCTTAGTTACAATATTTGAAACATTAGGATTATTTGAAACTTTAGGTTTGTAATGCTTCCCTATTCTTTGTGCATTAAAACTAATTTATAAATATGCCATAATGTATTACTTAACATTTTTAAAGTTTTCAATGTCAAATGAAGGGAACATAGAATCATCACCCTTGATAAGGGGGACATTATTTGGAAATGTTAGCATTATGGGGGTTTAAATTAATTTATTTGAAGGAATATCCCCCTTATAAGTAATTTGTATATAAGTCATAATTTATTTATGTATTTGTCAAAACTTTTGATGATCATATGAAGGAGCATCTTGGTCATATGTACCCACTTTTATGGTGGGATGTGCATGAAGGGCATGATTAGATGACTTGCCTTCTTGGTGACTCATGGATTTTTTAGAAAATCCCAAGCCTTGCCAATTTGTATTATATTTAATAAATATAGAGTGGGCTATACCTTGTTCATGTTTTCCCAACCCTTGTTCTTTGTATCCATATTTTAGCAAATATTGAATGCTAAAATCATATGATGGTGGTAGAGGAAGTAACAGTAAAGGCTCTTTATCTTATTTAATATGGATCAAATCATCTCTTGAAATGGTGGGAACATGGACTTAATTAGAGGGATGGTAACTACCACCATTCAAATATTTGAGCTTAGATACTTTAGCATTTAGAAGATTACAATAATAATAAATTTTTACCCCTTTTTGATATAAATTTGGAGAGTTTCATATTCATAGTCATCAAACCAATCAATATCATCCATGATAAGAGAGATAAAGAACATAAAAATTAGGACAAGACATGTACGCAACATCTTATATGATACGTTTAGACAATAATGATGTTCTAAGATCAGGTTCACCAAATGTTTAACCCTAAGATCTAGATTAAGGGGAATCTAGGGTTAAAGGTGAAAGAGATAGCCTAGGGCATAAGGATGATAAACTATCTCTAGAGTAAGACATTATTTGTAAAACTTAGATATAACATATATTGAATTTATTATACTAAGATGTTAAAGATAAAAAGTACAACTATGCTAGATATGATAATGAAGATAATATACATAGTAGGTTATGATATTAATATAGATTTGGATCTAGAACAATCAAAAAGTGGAGTGGATCTAGATTCTAGAATAATCGCTTGATTCTATAAAGTTGACATCCGTATCAATAGACACTTGCGTTAACTTGGGATAGTTTTATTGATGATATTGTTTCACCTAGATGCAAGTGTCTAGTATGAAATACCAACTGAAATTGGATGTGACCACCTTGATGCTTCTAGGTTTTATGACATCTTCGCTCTGGTGCATTCGTATATGGGTCATGGAATATCTCTCCTTGTCAAATAGAAAAACCCTAATTCTTCATCTTCATATTAATTGTGGAAAAAATGGGTTAGTGGGCACACAATGTCGAGCTACCCCAAAGACCCCTCTACCAATGAGCACTGCCTACATAGCCAATATTCTAAAGAGGGCCACAGACTTAGAATTATGAGGTATTCTTTTTTGTTTAAAAAGTTATAGGTTTAGGATGTGGAATTATATAGTAATTTATTCAAGGCAATCCTATCTTTTCTCATTTTTAGATTGTAAATTTCACTTGGCAAACATTTATCTTTTAGAATTTTATTATATGATACATTTAGTTCAAATGGGTCTATAAAGTTTTGTTACTCGACATTGTCCTTATAAATAATAGTAAGAATAGACACACACACACACACACACACACACACACACACACACACACACACACACACACACACACACACATTTAATAGCTCGTTGTGCTCAGAATTTCACATTGCATCTATAAAATATTTGGATTATAATTTAACATAAATAATTGTACATAAATCTATAATTCATATAATGAGGAGATTTAGTTTACAAAGTTAAGCATAACTCTATATATATATATATATATATATATATATATATATATATATATATATATATATATATATATGATTGCTATAGCACAATTGATATCTCAAAAAAAAAAAAAAGTGTTTCTCTCAGTATCCAACATAATTATCAAGCCATCTAGTTTTTTTTAATATAGAAATGAACATAATTTAATAAGTACTATTTAGTATATTTAGAGTGTTTAGCTACAATACCACTCAAAATATTCTTTGAAGTTTTATATGGAAGCAAAATTGATTCCTTATAAATACACACCAATATTGAAAGTTAAATTTAAAAACCAATATTATTACATATATTGATAACTATTTTTTTTAATCATACTTGGTACTACATGGAAAAAATAAGAATAAATTTTTGTATTATAGATAATCATAATTGTATAAACTTAGAATTTTAAAACCTTTATGTGTCAAAGAAGAAATAATTAATATGTGAAGGTGAATTGAAATTAAAAATTTTTGTCTAAATTTTTTAAATTAAAGTAGTATCTATTTTTAAAATTATATTTTTTAATAAAATTTAATATAGTATAATAATGATAGTCATGTTTTAACTTGTAATAGTGTCATTTTATAAAATTATATTTTTAATAAAATGTATTATGGTATAAGAATATTGGCTAAGTTTTTATATATATATTTTTTAATTTTTATTTTATTTTATCTTATTTATTTATTATGTATCAATCAAATAGATATCAAAATTAAATTTGAAATTGAAAGTGAACATACTTAATACTTTACAACCCACCATTACCCTAATTTACCATTGTAAAATATCTTTAAACGTAATTATACTCAAAATAATGAGATATTTAGATCAATATTTAATCATGTATTACATTGAAAAATTATCATTATATTTACAGAGATTAAAACTTAATAAATAGTTGTTATGTTTTTAATTTGTTTTAAACAATCTACAAACAACAAATTATTGCGAATTAAAATTTAAGTAAAATACATTTCATGTTAAATCAATTTTTTTTAATGAAATGTTTTTTGGAGCTACGCTTTAGGAGTTACAAATTATTAAAGGTGCATGTCATAATTATCTTTGAAAACACTTTAAAAACCACCATTTATTTTTACAATTATTTTTTTAAATAAATTTATGCATCGACATATTTCAAAATCAATTTTCATTGATATTCAATTGTACTATATACATTTTATAATTTTTCTTGATTTTTATAATTTATTATTTTTAATTTTAATAATTAAATTAAAAATATTTCTCATATTAAAACTTTTACAAATAAATTTAAAAAAATAAAAAAAACACAACCTAAGATGAAACTGAAGGTCACATGGAAACAACTAATTGCCATAGAAATATTTTGGGCTCTTGAGAAATTTGAAAACAAAATAAAACATACCCTTGGGTCCTTGAAGCAGCCATTAATAACCACCAGAAACGTGAACTTTTAACCTCGAGACTGTAAGATACTTTTGAAATTATTTTAGGTTTTGAATTACCCTACAAAACAATTATTAAAAATATATTAACTTTAAAAAAAAATTGAAAGTCACATGACGATCATTAATTATTGTCAAAAGTTTTTATTTGTAAATTTTTTTAATTACGGGAATATGTAAGAGTGGTTCTTAAGGAACTCCATTCAAAACTAAATACCTCCAAGTCAATATATTCAATTTAGAAAACAAATAAATATAAAACTAATTTTAATAAAAAAATCAAATAACATATGCTTAGGGCCATATCTTTCAGGCTATTGGACAGCCATTAATTGCCGTCGGAAACTTTTTCGGGGAAGATTTCCTAATGCATTAGGAATGGTTAGGAAGCCTAGGAACCTTCCCAAAAAAAAAACTGAATATAATTTGAAAATTAAATATTTTTTTTAAAAATTTGGTGTCACGGGACAATGATTTTTGGCGTATATATTTTTTCATATTATGCAAGGCCTATAAGCCTTTTACAAGCTTTCGTATAAATTAGGGTACCCTGCAACTTTTCTAACCACATAAATAGTACATGTTATAAAATGAAAATCAAACTATTTTAAAATTAAGTTAGAATAAATGAAAGCTTGGAAATTGCATTAATGGATGTAGTTAAAAAAAATTAATATAATATTTTATCAATTACTTTTTTTATAAACTTTTGGATCCCTTCAAAATTTAGGTTTTTTCATGCAATATATATATATATATATATATATATATATATATATATATATATATATATATATTAAATATATTATATAAATATTTATACATGTGTTAGATAGATATAGTATTGAAGCACATAAATGACATATGTATGATATGTATTATAACACCAAATTAAGAATAAAGAGTATAAATAATGCATGATATGAATCACGCCACCATGGTAATAAGCAATGAACATGTAATTAATGGCACACAATTCAAGCAATTTGCATATAATATTATAGATAAGGCTTAAGGATCACATAGAAGGGACATGTAAATGAACATAAACACACAAGGCCAAGAGCCTCACACAAATGTTATGTAAATACTATTTGAACAAAAAAATGTATATATTTTACAAGGCCAAGGACCATAGACAACAAGCAAACAAGTCCTAACTTATCATGTAATAAAATAATAACAATAAAATATAAAATAAATGAAACTAATCTATATCATTATATGTATTCTTGACATTATTAGCAAATAACACATTGATATGACACAATGTAAAGTATGAGTGAATAACAATATATATTTATAATATATAACTTGACATGGTAGAAAGATTGTGTTCTTGGCACGATGAATATAATCAAAAGGATTATTATTATTATTATTATTATTATTATTATTATATAATGTAATTATTTATAATATTATAATTAATTATTATATTATATATAATTTTTTTGATAGGTGATTGAGAGTTGGCAGGGCTTTCACCCATTTTATTAGAACAAAAAATTTCAAAATACAAAAAGACCATAAAATCCCCCTTAGAGCCAAAACAAGTCTCAAGGGAAAACCCAAACCAAACAAAACACCTAAACTAAGCCAAAACCTAACAACTCATGAGGCTCAACCCCACAAACCTCTCACATAAAAATGGGCCTCTCATTTCATACCAAAGACCCTCATTCACCATTCCTGATATAGGAGCATAGAGTTTTGGAGGTTGGTTTAGGAGCCAAATACCCCTTCCTCTTTTGCCTAACCATAGTCCATTCCACATTATTTTATAGAAATTCAACCTCCACCCTACCAATCCCATCAAAGGTGAGTTCACTTGAAACTCTTGTCACAACCCGTCCACCACTACTAGTTATTTGACATGCTTCAAGGGGGCTGAATTCTATGGCACCTCCTCAACTTTATTAACTAGAGTGCTGACTATAGATTCTGTAAGGTGGAAGGGAAGATCATCCCTCCACAATGATGCCACTATCTTTTTCTTGGAGATAGGACAGTTAGCAACCAGATGCCTAATCTCGAAACACTTTCAACATTTGAAGGGAGTTCCCTCATAATACAGGGATTGAATCCAGTAGCAATATTTGATTTTCAATTTAATAGTGGCTGGGAGGTCTTGGGAAATATCCAACACCACCAAGATCCAAGGAAAAGTAGTATGGTGAAAGTTAGTGGTAGAGACATCCAATAACAACAGTTTACCCAACACATCTCTAATGCTCAATCAATAGGATACAACCCAAAACTATAATGATAAATACGGTCAATAGACCTACACATGCCTGGTCATTAGAGTTTTTAGAAGAGGATTGAAGGTCAAGAACCAAGGCTTCATGAAGAGAATATGTTGATCCCAACTCCATGTCTTATTTTTAAAACATTGGTGTAAAACCTACGATAAAGAATCCCCTCGCATAAGGATATATCTAAGTCAATGCACAAAGCTGGGGGACAAAAAATGTGACATTCCCCTAATTTTGAATTTTTTTTATAGAAGGGTGTATGACGTTTGAAAAATGGCATACACTAATTTTTTAAATTATTGAGGCTCAGGCTTGTGCCTGAGCCTCAAAGGCATATGCCTTTATACACCCTTTTTCAAAACATAAAGGGTGTGCACCTATTTTTTTCATTCATGGGAAGGTATCCATGAATGGGATAGGATGTCCAACTAGAAGGCATTATTCATCAAGATTTATTTTTAGAAAGCTTATGATTGAATTATATGGCCTTTCATTATAGCTATGCTTCAGGCTCTTTGTTTTGGTCCCGGGTTTCTGAAAAATTTTAATATGTTTTTTCAAGATGTTAATACTTGTATTACTATCAATGTCTCTCAATCTCAACATTTTGAGCTTCATAGATCTATCAGAGAGGTGTGTCCTCTAGCTCATTCTCTTTATGTTTAGCCTATTGAGGGCTTCAATTATCTATTGGCTAATTATGCTTCGAGGGATTTGGTGAAGGATATTTCTCTCCCTAATTCAAACCATCAACTGATTAATGGGCATTTTTCCAATGATTCATTTATCCCTCTTTAGGAAGAAGATGACTCTATTAAACATGCTATGGATTTCCTGAACACTTTTTGCCTCACTTCTGGGTCTTCCATTCAATGGTAGAAGACTTATGTTATCTCTAGTCCCTCTCTCCCAAACCTCCTTGGTTGAAGGGATACCAATGGAAATGGTTTTTCCCTGGAGTGAAATTTAATTTCTTAGGCATTCCCTTTTCTTTTAGAGCCTTGCCCACTGAGTTGTGGTCTTATGTGGTTCAAAGGGTTGAGAAAATAAATTCCTTCTCGATCATCGAACCCTTGAATTTAGTTGGAAAAGGTGCTTACTGCTACTAATGTTTAATACTCATCTCGTTGGCCACTTTTCAATGCCTCTTATGTTAAGCTTGAAAAACTCTTAAGATACTTTCTATGGGATAGTTCTGAGGGGCATCATGGTTTTCACAGAGTCTTCCAGACCATTTGTTGTCAACCTAAAGAAACTGTCAAGGGCTTGGGATCATTGGCATTAAACTCTAAGGTATTGCTCTCAGTGTCAAATGGATTATTAGAAGCCTAGAAGGGGATGAATCTTGGAAAATACTTTTGAAATAAATTTGGGACTCGGGGTAACTTGGAAAATCATTAATTAAAAAATATTTAATTTTTTTTTTAAAGTTGAGGACTAAAGGGGGAACTTAATGGTTGTAAAAAATTTTTGGTATTGAATTATTTTCCATCTATTTTAACAAGGAAATGTAAAGGTGGCTCTTAGGGAACCCCATTTGAAACTAAATACCACTCATTCAAGAAATATTTTTAAAATATTTAACTAAAAAAACATATCTTTAGGGCCATTGGACAACGATTAATGATCATAGGAAAACTTTTAGCCTATAATTTTTTTCGCCTATGTCAAGATTATTTTTTTGTCCAAGGGATTATGAATGGTTAGGGAGCCTTGTAACTTTTTGAAAAACTCTTGAAGATAATTATAAAATAAAATAAAATAATAATAACTTCAAGGTCAAAGGACAACTTTTTTTGTCATATGTTTTTTTTTAATTGTGTAAAGCCTAGAAGCCTTCTAAAAGCTTTTTTACAATTTGGGGTACCCAATAACTTTTCCAACCACACAAATAGTGCATTATAAAATAAACTGGAACACTTTGAAAATTACGTTAGAATACATGAAAAGCTTGGAAATTGTATTAGTGAAAGTAGTCTACAAGTTTGAATAAGAAGAGGCAAGACTATGGATAAGTCTCCCTCTATATCCTTATTCCCTCTTTTTTAATTTTGTTGCTCAACTTTAGTAAAGTTAATTTACATTTGTATAGTTTTATAAGATTTTATATATCTTTTAAAATGTAGTTAGAATTGATAGCTTAAGGAGACAAGATGCAATCTTTATGGGATTAATCTAAGATATTTTTTGATCATATTAAGCCTTGTTAATATTTTTAAGTTTTAAAAAAATGATTCAACGTGAAATTAAAAAAAAATTGACTTAAAATACGAAGCTAACATTATGATTGGATAAAATACTCTCGAAATCCTAATCAAAACCTATAAAATGTTAGAATAATTTGTTTGACCTTAATCAATACCAAATATATATCACATATTAATTATGAGTCCAATCAAACCCATTTAAATTATTATGACTTAGATCTATTTATCCATAACGCAATAAAAAAATATAAATTTCATTTTATATTGTTCCACTACAAAATCACTTAATTATTATTAACACCCAACCAAAAAAAATAAAAATAAAAAATAAAAATAAAAAATAAAATAAAAATACCATAGTTTCTTAATAGGCGAGCCTTACCGATTATATTCTCTTTTGTCCTAATAATTCAGATACGTTGCCGCCCTAAGAGTTGAGGGTAGCTTTCGGGTGTTCGCTAAAATGATGTTACCGGTAAATGACATCTCGCTCCAGCCGTTGAAAATCCATGCAGGGAAGCCTTGACTTTGAAGGTGTGATAACATGGTACGATGGTGTTACATTAGGCATTTTATCGTAGCAACTTGCGCGACAGGAGAGCAGGAACGGCCAAATGTTTTCGTGCCACGTATATGAAACATTTGGAACTTGCTTAGACAATAGCCGACGTTGAAACTTGCCTCCCTGTTCGTAACATTAAAAAAAAAATGGCAGGCGGATAGTCCGGGCAAGAAACAGTGAATTTGTAACTTTATCCAATAGTCTGTAAACACGTAGAGAAGAGTAGCTATCGAATGAATTGATTCATCCGGAGAAGCAGCCATAAAATATTAGGCGTAGTTAGAAGGGCCATCGAAATCCATATTTTCTGTACCATTGTGTAGCTCCCATGGAAAATTCTCCATCTTCTTACCATTTACCCCTGGTGCCCTTCGAAGCCAATGCTTCTCCCAATTTTCCTACTCCATCCAACATTGGGTACAATGTATTCATAAATCACAGGGGGAAGGATGTAAAAGAATCGGTAGCCAGTCTTATTTTTTATAATCTCCAAAACAAAGGAGCCAAAGTCTTTCTGGACAAGAAGTCTATACGCATGGGCCACAAAATACCCAAAGCGATACATACGGCTATACGCGCAGCCTCTGTCCACGTAGCAATATTTTCACCAAATTATGCAGAGTCAGAATGGTGCTTGAAAGAACTGTATTCGATCCTCAGAACCGGAGCCCCCATTGTCCCAGTCTTTTGTGGGGTTAAGCCTTCACAACTTCGCATGGAAGACAAAGACGGAGTGTATGCACGAGCTTTCAAGATGCATAAGCACGGTGCGAAAATAAAGAGTGAAACGCTTAAGAAATGGAAAAAGGCGCTCCGCAAGGCTTCATATATAGAGGGTTTTATCTTTCAGGGGTAAAGTGTCAATCTTACCTGGTTTGGGTTGTTTTTATGAAAATTTTGGTATACAATTTTCTCTTGTACCATTTAATTGAAGAAATTTTAACGATATATTCACCTTGTGTGTTGTACTACTACAGGGATCTGGGAGAGCTACTGGAGAAAATTGCTGTGTGTGTAACTGAATATGTTCATGCCGCCACATGCCAGCCAAAGCACGTCAGACGCCAACAATTGAACCGCGCCGACATTTTTCCATGCTGTAATATGAAAGATTTGTGAATTCCGAACGCTACGTGTTAATACACGAACATATTTATTAATGTATGGTAGTAACCTTATCAGGTTGATAGACTGCAAGAAAAGTACATTTCAAGGAAGAACTCAGAAGTAAAAAAGGTCATAGAAGTTGGTGAGATCTCCCATATAGAATGTTTTATCATGCGATGCCAAGTTAATTGGTCATGTCCCGTCATCAAATTGCATTCTCCTCTGTTGTGGAGGGACACTGTCTTGCAAACTGTTCCGATTACTCTCTTTTCTCTTTTTCTTTTGAACTTTTTAAAAAAATATATATATTAATGTTCTCCTCAAAATAATGCAAGAAAATATTATATATTCACATGCATTTATGGACAAGCAACAAGCGCCTTTTCGTTTAAAACGCTTATCACTCGTACTAAACATAAATGTCTCCAAGAGATTTATGAAAGGTCAGTGACTAGTTCCCACTCATGGGATGTTTGTTGTCAACACTTTCTTCCTCATTTTCTAATCAATCAGAGAATGCACATGTTTCAAAAAAAAAAAAAAAAAAAAAAAATTATATTATTCTTTAATAAATCAGTAATGCAAGATATTTATGGATTGAATGACAATACAACAAAGATGTCTCTCTAATAGTTCACAATTAAAAGAGGAAAAAAACACATTTTTTAACAAAAATATAGGTTGCCACTTGTTTACCCCTGTGTTACATGTTATTAATCTACTCTAACTTGTCCATTTTTCTTTCAACTATCAACTTTCTAGTGTCATAATATTGGCCCCTTTCTATTTAATAATACACTTTCGTTAATATTTAATTGTTTTAATAATATATTAATCAATCAAGTTAAATTAAAATAGCTATACCTTTCTGTTTTGACTCAGATTTAGATGACAATAAGGGTTGGTCTTTAGTGTGTAGGAAGAAGAAAGGAAGAATCAACAAAGGCCTTGGTTCAAAGATTATCCCTTAAAAAGTGTCAACAAAGGTAGATTGCAATGCAATTTTTTTGTTGGAACCTGATAGATAATTAATTGAAACTAAAAGGTTTTTTGGCTAACTATTTTCTATTATTTTGCAAGGTTTTCCTATATATTTTTTTGTGTTGGTTGTTGTTTAGACAACTTCTCCCTTGAAAGTTTGTGGTTATGATCCATGTGTTGTTCGTAGAGGAGTTGTATATGTACTTTCTATATTTTATCTTTTACTCCTTTGTATAAGGCTCTGAAACCATTCAAAATTTGGGTTTTTATCTATATCATAAAAAAAATTAATATAATATAATTATTATTTATATATAATCATTATATAATATAATTACATATTATATAATCATATATTAATTATATTATAATACTATTTAATAATATGTTAATTATAATACTTTTTATTATATATTAAATATATTATATAAATATCTATATATGTGTTAGATAGATATAGCATTAAAATACATAAATGACATATGTATGATATGTATCATAACACCAAATCAAGAGTAGAGAGTATAAGTAATGTATGATATGAATCATAGCACCATGGTAATAAGTAATGAACATATAAGTAATGGCACATAATGCATGCAATTTGCATATAACATTGCATATAAGGCCTAAGAACCACATACAAAGGACATGTACATAATACATAAACACATAAGGATAAATGCCACTCACAAATGCTATGTGAATACTATTCAATCAAGAAAATGTATATGTTTTACATACAAGGCCAAGGACTATAGACAACAAGCAAACAAGTCGTAACTTATCATGTAATAAAATAATAAAAATAAAACATAGAGCAAATGGAACTAATCTATATCATTACATGTATTCCTTACATAATTAGCAAATAACAAATTGATATAACATAATGTAAAGTAGGACTAAATACAAATATATATTTATGATATATAACTTGACATGGTAGAAAGATTGTGTGATGCAGGATCATCCAATGGTTCATGCAATCTTCCATCAATTAAAAACAAAGTGATATGTGTTATTGTAGTCTTGTTTGTGTGTTTGTTGTTCTTGGCATGATGAATATGATCAAAGAGAATATTAATATTAGCATTATATTAATTACAATACTTTTTATTTTATTATATATTAAATATATTATATATTAAAATGATTTATAACATTATAATTAATTATTATATTATATATCATTTTTTTTATAGGTGATTGAGGGTTGGTGTGTCCCTCACCCATTTTATTAGAAAATAAAAATTTGAGAATACAAAAAGACCACAAAATCCCCTAAAAACAAAATAAGTCTCAAGGGAAACCCAGAACCAGACAAAACAAAACCCCTAAACTAAGCCAAAACCTGACAACTCATGAGTCTCAACCCCACAAATATATCACTCAAAAATGGGCCTCTCATTTCATACCAAAGACTCCTTTGCCCTTCCTAGTATACGAGCATAGAGTTTTGGAGGTTGGTTCAAGAGCCAAATGCCTCTTCGTATTTTTCCTAACCAAAGTCTATTCCACATTATTTTATATAAATTATACGTCCTCCCTACCAATCCCACCATAGGTAAGTTTTCTTGAAAGTCTTGTCACAACCCCTCCACCTCTACTAGTTGTTTGACATGCTTTAAGGGGGTTGAATTCTGTGGCACCTCCTCGACTTTACTAACTGAAGTGATGACTAAAAACACTATAAGGTGTAAGGGAATAACATCCTTCCACCATGATGCCACTATCTTTCACTTGGAGATGTGGCAATTAGCAACTAGATGCCTAATCCCAAAACACTTTCAACATTTGAAAGGAATTTTTTCATAATCTAGGGATTGAATCCATTAGCTATCTTTGATTTTTAGTTTAATAATGGTTAGGAGGTCTTGGGAAATATCTAACACCACCAAGATTTGAGTAAAAGTAGTATAGAAAAAATTAGTGGTAGAGACATCCACTAACAATAGTTTACCCAACACATCTCTAATGCTCAATCGACAAGCTACAACCTAAAACTATAATGGTAAATGTGGTAAACAGACCCACATAAGACTAGTCATTATAGTTTCCAAAGGAGGATTGAAGGACATGAACCAAGGCTTCATGAAGAGAAGATGTTGATCCCAACTCCAAGTCTTATCCTGTAAAACCTTGGTATGGTCTTCCAAATAGTCAAAAATTACAATAAAGAACCCCCTCGTATAGGGATATATCTGGGTTGATGCAGAAAGTTGGGAGATAAAAATTGTGACATTCCCTCAACTTTGAATTTTTTTTACAAATGGTGTACACCATTTGAAAAAGGGTGTACGCTCTTTTTTAAATTATCGAGTTTCAGGGTTATGCCTTAGCCTTTAGGGCATACACCCTTATATGCTAATTTTCAAAACATAAAGGGTGTGTGCCCTTATTTTATTCATTTCAATTTCTCTTTGGAGATCAAACCCATTGCTAGTTTTAGTATTCTTATTTGCCTTTACATTTCCCTTCTCTTCATGTGCATGCTTCAGATTTATATCCCACCAATGGGATTCAACATTTGGGTTGCTACCTCAGGTATGTTGATTTTTATATTTTATGTTTTCCATTTGTATTTATATTTATTTATACAAATAGGGTTTTGAGTTTAGATTTTCATTAGGTTCTCATCCATTGCCTAAAAAAAACTTATATTTCTATTTAAATATAAACACACAATTGAATGATAGATCCATTGCATGACATGTTAGACAAAACCTCAAAAAATTTAATTTTGCACAAGAAGTTTAATTGTATGAACAATACATTTTAAAATGTCAACAATTACAAATAATCATCAACGGTTTGAGTCAATCCTCAGCTGATAATGCACACATTTCACTTGCCAATACACTATAGACTATTTTTAATGAAGTAGGAAATGTAACCTCACAATTTGATGATATGTTGCATTGAAGAGAGACCATGAAACAATTTTATTCTATTAAATTATTATATGAAGATGTTAAGAAAAAATAAGTTCTATGCAGTTTGTTTGTTAATCTTGGAACCAACTAACCTCTTCTGACAAATTGTAAACATATTAGTATTAATTGGTGTGTTCATGAGGAGATGAAAGATAACTTTTGGAATAGGTGGTGGATGGTGTTTGATGAGCCTCCATGAAAAAATAATGAGGTTCTATTGTTATTTTTGCAAAAACTGTATTTTGAGTTTGTGTTGTAAGAAACTTCAAACTATTTTGACATGAAGGCTTCCCAAGGTAGGGGAGGCAGGTCTTTATTTGATGTACCTAGTTCCAGGTGAGACCAAAACCATCATAATCAAGCTCAGAGAAACAAAAGGACAATAACACATGCCACTATTCTTAAAAAAATTAATCATACCATATAGAAGGACACCCTTGAGGTAGTTATGAGTATAACACAAGTTATGATTGAGCATGATATGCATATATTGAAGACTTCTACTCGACCTATATGTGGTGATATTGGTAGTGGTGTTGGTGGTAGTGGTATTGGTGTTAGTGTTTTTGGTGTTATTGGTATAGGTTATAGTGTCCTTCCTCCTACTCATGTTACACTTATTTTACATTATTACACATCATGTGAGAGGAAGTGTACAAGACCCCATATTGATGTGAGATATAAATAGGCTACATATATGAAAACTAACATGCCAGAGCATACATAACCTATAGATGCTTCAAGAGCTCATGAGAATATCATGCTAGAGCTTACGCCACCTATAGATGCTTTAGCATTGCATAACAGTAACATGCTAGACACTATGCCAAATGTACTAGCTTCACCAACTTCTCTTAGGATACGTTAGCCTATTATGCAAGAGTTATCAAATTTACCATATGTATTTTATATATTGGTTTAATTTTAATTATAGTTTATTTATGTTTTTAAAATAATATTAATTTTATTTTCTAGTATGTTTACTTCATTGACTAATTTATTTTATTGAACTTGTTATTTGTATCTTGTATAGATGATTAATGATATTTTTTGTAGCTTAGTAGGCCTTGAATCTATTTTAGATGTCACAATTGGCATGGGTGTACCCTATACATAGATTTGGAAAATTTTAAATTATATATTTATTCATGTATATTTATTGTCCCTTGAACAAAAACTATGTTTTAAGATATATATTATAGTCATATATTTTTATCATGTTAATGAGATTCACACATTATTCATTTACTAGTTTTATATATTATGAAGGGTGTTATGGGCACCCTTTATAGATGATAAGAAGGTTTTCCTAATGTTGAAGCTACATATAAGGATCTACTATCTCCACAATAGTTCATGATGTAGGGATAGAGACTAGTGAGAACACATATTAAAATTAGTTTTTAGCTTCAAGCAATAATATTCTATGTCATATTTACATAAATGTATGCACACATAGATCTAATGATATATGTATGTTCCATAGGATTCTCCATCATGGGTGTATATGTGGTCTCACAATCCTAGACAACCATTTAGATGGAATATGATGTGTCTAGAATTATTTTTCAAATTTTTTTCTTAGAAATTATCAATTTCAATATACAATTTTAATGCATTACTTTTTATATTTCATATGTTGTGCAGACACAATAATTTACAGAGGTTTTGGAAGAAATAAAATATTACTCACATGCTAAGAGGAGAGTCTCTCCTCATATTGAGGCATCCAATACCCCTAAGTCTATGTCTATGCCAATAAAGCATAATTTATTTGGAGGCAATGAGGAGAATGAGAGCTAGTTGTTGTGTTAGGGATCTAGTTATAGGCAAAATCCATTTTGTACACTAATATGGCCCACATTGTATGCCTATATGGCACATTTTGTCTATGTATATGTTATGGTCTAAATTTTTTATTGATATATATATCCTATTGTTTATGTTTCATTATGACATATAACTTTTCATATACACACATATATACTACTTAAAAATATGATTCCTTTACCTATGCATATTTTTTATTTATATCATTTAATTTTTACACATATTAGTGGTTAATTATCATTATTACTTCATATGGGGCTAAAAAAATCCACATTTTTTTCTATGTTAGGTGCTTCATCATTATGTATATATTACATTTACATATAATATTTACTATTTAATTATTTCTTTTACATTTAATTACATATCAATTTTCAAAATGTGATGTAAGTGGATTTTTGATCAATTTTAGGAATGTAAATATTATAAGTTGTACTTGATCATAGTTGTTAGGAGGTCTAGTGATGCAAGATAATCATCCATCAGGGTGTATATAGTTTTTTTTTTGTAATAAGTAGCCTATCATGGCTTCAAGTTGTTTGTAATAGCTCAATTAGGGGGGTTTTATATTTTCCTCTAAAACTAAATTTAAATTTGTAATAAAGAGTCTTTCATGTTCTTGAATAAATTCATCACCTATTAAAGGTGCATGACTATTAGAAAGGCTCATTTATGGTCTTGTGGTTTCAAAATTGATATCAATGTATTGTAATGCATGACTTAGTATTGAGTTGATTTTATTTAAGGTCTTATGATATAAATGAAAAACAAATACCTGATGTAAATGGAACATACACTTACATTAGACATTCACCTAGTTTTGATCTCAATTTTGAATCTTGTCTCTACTTGGTATAATCCTTTACATGGATATAAGGTCCTTTACTTCTCCCTTGAACTCCATTTCTCATTCTCAGCTTCACTAGGTTCATAAATTCCTTGCCCACATAGGCCTCTTCTCTCTCTACAAGACATGTCACCCTTCATATCCCTTTACACTCTCTCCTCTTATGCCCAACTCAACACTCTCAAGATCCTCTAGGTCTAATATTAGGCTTGATTCAATTTGATCAATGTATCTAGTTATAGACCTCCTTCTTGATCATGAAACTTATCATCCTTTCTTTCAATACCATCCTCTTCAATGCAAATATCATCCTCTCACACACAAATTTTAAGACTCCACTCATTATTCTTCCTTCAAGCTTACTTTTGATAAGATTCTGGTGTAGAGTAGGCCTACCTACATCCTTATATCATCTATTACTAACTCTAATTATTTATTTGAACTCTTCCTTTCCCTCTGATCATTATCATTTATCCTTGTCATGCTACTTACTTGCTTGTAATTTGAACTCTCTTTCAATGCTTGTCTTGTATAGGCTCATAAACTTCCTCGTTTGATAGTTACTCTTCAACTTATCTTGGCACACCATCATTCATCTTTTCTATATTAGTTACTTCTCTCATATAGTTCATCACCATACCTTCCTTGTTCATGCACTAGTCTTGATCCTCCTCTTATGGTTCATAGGTTAATTTCTTCATTGAATCTCCATGAACACACCCACACATTATCTATGGGTTATATTATCCTTAAAAAACTTGTACCAACTCAACTGAAGACCTCACTCACTCACTAGATCTCACATACACCCCTTTTTCTCATAAAAGACTAATTTTCCTTGTAGCCATTTTGGCACCCAAACCTTCTTGTTTAGAACAATCTATAAGCTTCCTAGAGAGACAAACCACTTTTAAGCATACTTTATCTTCTTATAAATCCATGTAATGTTTCATGACCCTACTCTGAATGGAAGGCTCTCAACTCACCACCCATTTTTCTCTATTAGAGCTAAAGTATACTTTGAGCAAGATAAAATAATATTATAAGTTTTTTCACATAGTAATCATTATGGGCAACCCCAACTATATTCAGAAAACCTTCATTCATTCATAATCCCATTGTTTAAAAAATAGTATTCTATAGAGCTCTATAGAATACCAAATTTTATTCACAGATTAATCTTCTATTGGTCTTTATTAAAATTCCCTACCTCTATTCTACTAGGTTCTCCCCTCTTAAAACACTTTAACTCCTCTCTCATGAAATTTCAACCCTTTCTATGCTAAAATATACAATAAACTTCTTTTTTCTTGCCATTGTCACATTACATGGCAATTATACTTGTCATTTCTTGGTCTCTATTGTATTTAGCCACTATATGCATGTTGAAGTACGTTCACACATATTCTTAGACCTACTAAAAACATTACTCCATCATTACACCCCACATTACTCCATATATTATGCAAACTTCTATTTTGGATTATAGACCCTTCATTAGTCCCTCTAGTGATGATAATTTTGTCCTTTTATGATTTTTTAAGGTATTCAACATCCCTTTCTTAATGAAATTAATGCATACCAAGAAGTTCAAATCTTTACCAAGTATATAACGCCTCATTTTGGTTAAGATCCTCATATAACTTCAATTGCACATTGTAGGAAAACAATGAGGGATAGAGATGAGTCGTTAGCTCTCACACTTGCATGGAAGATTCCTCTAATAAATTTTAGGAGGAATATCTCTAAATCAATACGGGAGATATGGGGAAATGAGGTTTCCCTCACAACTAAATCTCTTAGAATGAGCTAAAATTTGGTTAGTGGGGTCATATATTATGACTCATTATCCCAATCTATTAATCATCTATGTACACACATCCAGATGGAAATTTAAAGTCTAAAACAGTTGGTATCTAGTCTTGGTTGAGCCATGGGAGTGAAGGTTGCAGTTAATTGAACGCATCCATTAAGAGAATCTCCTTATCCTTGAGTGCGCAAATTGAACAAACTTTGGTTGTTAATTGTAGGATAACTATGAGGGATAAAGATGAGCTGTTAGCTCCCAAATTACATGGATGAGTCTTCTATGAAAGCAAAAGAAGATTCTCTCTAATTTGATAAGGGAAAGATGCAACAATTTGTTTTCTCTTGCAGCCAAATCTCTTAGAATTGGCCAAAAATTGGTCAATAGGGGATATATATTCTACATCATTATCCCAATTAATTAACCATCTATGTAGACATGTCCAAATGATAATTTTAAGGCTAAAATAACCATTTTTTGATCTCAGTCATTCATCAGGAGTGAAGGATGCAGTTGATCAAATACACCCCTTAAGATAATCTCCCCATCCTTGAGTGTGCAAAATTAGTGAACGTCCATCACATGTTCTAGGATAACCATGAGGGATAGAGATGATAAATCAGCTACCAAACTTTCACATATGAGTCATCTAATAAATACTTAAATTATTCTCTCTAACTCAAGATGGGTGAGATGAGGCAACATGTTTTTTCTCCCATCTAAATCTCTTGAAATGGTATAAAATTTGGTCAATGGGGTTGTATAGTTTGATTTATTATCCCAATCAATAAACAGTTAGTGTAGACACATTTAGATTAGAATTTTAAGGCTATAATGGGCCCTACGACTCAAGGTTGTAGTTGACCAAATGCATCCCTTAAGAGAATATTCTTGTCCTTGAGTATGTCAACTAAGCAAACTTCTATCACACATTATAGGAGAATTGGGAGGGATAGAGATGAGTCATTATCTATAAAACTTACATTGCTGAGTCCTATAATAAATCAATGTAGGATTATCTATAACTTGATATGGGTGAGATGTGGCAATGAATTTTCTCTCACTGTCAAATCTTTTAAAATGGGGCAAAAGTTAGTTAGTGGGGACCATATATTTTGAATAATTAATCCAATCAATGAATTATCTATGTGGACACATCCAAATGGGAATGTTAAGATTAGAATGGCCATTTTTTTGTCTTAGTTAGGCCCAAGGAGTGAAGGTTGCAGTTGATCAAATGCATCCCTAAAGGGAATCTCTTCATCCCTGAGTGTGCAAACTAAGTAAACTTCGATCACATGTTTTAGGAGAACTATGAGGGATAGAGATGAGTCATTAGATCCCAAACTTAAATGAATGGGTCCTATAAAAAATACTTGAAGGATTATCTCTAACGTTTAAGGAATGAGATATGTTAATGAGTTTTCTCTCATAGCCAAATCTCTGAGAATGGGCCAAAAGTTGGTAAGTGGGGTTGTATATTTTGAATCGTTAGCCCAATCGATGAACCATATATATAGACACATCTAGATGGAATTTTTAAGGATATAATGGAGATTTTCTATTCTCGATCAGACCTTGAGAGTAAAGGTTGCAATTTATCCGATGCATCCCTTAAGAAAATATCCTCATCCCTGAGTGTGCAAATTGATCAAACTTTAGTTTCACATTATTGGATAATCATGAGGGTTAGAGGTGAGCCTTAAACTCTAAAACATACATGGATGAGTCTTATAATAAATATCATGAGGATTATATCTAAATTAAGAGGGGTGAGATGTAGCAATGAGTTTTTTCTCATAGCTAAATCTCTCAGAATGAGCTAAAAATTGGTCAGTGGGGGCCATATATTCTGACTCATTAGCCCAATAGACAAACCATATACACAAACACATTTATATGGTAATTTTAAGGATAGATTGATAGTTTTTGAGTCTCAATCAAGCCCTAGGAGTGAAGTTTGTAGTTGATCAAATGCATCCCTTAAGAGAATCTCTTTGTCCCTAAGTGTGCAAACTAAGCAAACATCCATTGCATGTTGTAGGATAACTGTGAGGGATAAATATGATCTATCACATATACCACTTACATTGAATAATATTCAAATAAATCATAGGATAATTTTCTTGAGCTATTCTCTCAAACTTGAAATGGGAAATACATGGCAATGAGGTTTCTCTTGTAGTCAAATGTCTTAGAATGGGTTAAAAGTTGGTCACTGGGGGCTGCATATTCTAAATCATTATCCTAATCCATGAAATTTATATGTGGACATGTCTAGATGGTAATTTTAAGGCTATAACATCCATTATTTGGTCTTGTCTATGCCCTAAAACTAAAGATTGTAGTTGATCAGATGCATCCCTAAAGAGAATCTCCTCATCTCTGAGTGTGCAAACTAAGTGAACTTCCATCATGCATTATAGGATAACCTTGAGGGATAGATATGAGTCATAAAATCCAACATTTTCATATAATAATCCTATAATAAATCCCAATAGGATTCTCTCTAACTTGAGCCAGGTGAGATGCATTAATGAGGTTTTTCTCGCAGCTAAATCTATCAAAATGGGTTGCAAGTTCATCAGTAGGGGTTATATATTCATACTCATTATCCCAATATATGAACCACCTATGAATACATATTTGGATGGCCATTTTAAGGATACAACATCCATTTTATGGTCTCAGTCATACCCTAGGAATGAAGGTTGCAATTGATCGGATGCATCCCTAAAGAAAATCTCCTCATCCCTAAGTGTGAAAACTAAATGATATTTTTTCATGTGTTATAGGAGAACCATGAGGGATAAAGATGAACCATCAACTCCCATACTTGCATGGATGATTTCTCTAAGAAATCCCATGAGGATTCTCTTATATTTATTAAAATAAATATAAAGAGAGAGTGAACTTAATTTATTATATTTATTAAAATAAATTAAAAGTATAAGTTAACCTATACTTAACATTTATTTTAGTAAATAACCCCATACCTTTTGGTTGTTCACATTCTTTGATTTCTAAGTCTTCAATATTACTTACTCTTAGGAAAGCACACTCACTATAATGTGTATGCATTAGTGATTTATACATGGTATGGTTCATACACATTATAGGCTTGATATTTACAAATCTTAGATACAATAATGTTTACATGTTAATTTAATAACATGTATGGATTTGAAGTTAATTCATGAAAATTTCAATAAATTGGACCATCATCTTCCTACACTTACCATGAATTTGGTGCTATGTGAATAAATGTCAACCTATAAGGATAAAACACACAAAATAAACATGTTTTACAATAAAATTATGAGAAATAAAACATTAGGATTTTTAGCATCCAGGTTTTCAAGTGCTAATTCTTGTCTAAAACACTTAGAAAATTATCAATATATGTGAAAAATGTAGTTTGTGGGAGAAAATTTACCAAAAGGGAAAATTTTCAAACTAAAATAATAAAAGAAGTGAATTATAAATTTAAAAACCTTCCAAATTTAGAAATATTTTGTGCATTGTAGTCTTGTTAAATTTGAGCTCTTAATTTGATAAAGGATGGTAGGAGTATCAGTGGTAGCAAGGGGTGCAGGCATGTGTGAGTTATCTCATTTTATGTGTGAGAAACTTAGTTACATGATTTTATTTTAAAAATACCCTCGGGTGTGTGAAATATAAATTTTCTTGTGTGAATGTGTTTGTAGTAGTGTAAATGGTAGAAAAATCTTAATTTTTATTAGATTTTGTGAAATGTTTCATGTTTTTGAGTTTTTTTGGGTTTATGGCCATGACAGGAAGGGCCAACAGTCTTTGTAGACAAGCAATTATGTAATTTTTGGTATTTTCATATGAAAAATTATGCAACCATAAAAATAATCATGTAACTACCATGGAGATTTTGTAACTACTAGTCTACAAAGATCAACATTTTCATAACTTATGTAGAAGTTTCATAACATTGGCCTGAAATAGTATTGTTTTTGTTATGGTAGAGGCTAAAAATATTTTTAAGGGAAATTTATCAATTGTAAGGGGTGTACACATAATGGAACAAGGATATAAAGTACGAGTGGATCCCTAGAGTGATTATACTACTTATGGCCAAAGAAACTACCATTTAATATAGGGTAGGAATATGAAGTATCACACAAATGGGGATTTTCATGATCATCAATAATAGCCATAACCAAAACCAAAATAGAAGTAACAGTAGCTGGTAACGGCTACATGAGATAGAGGAAATAAGTTTGAGTAACATTTAGAGGTAGGACATGCCTCCATAGTAAACAATATTACTAAGGGAGATAAAGAAGTAAATATGAACTTTGATAAGGACTCATACCACAAATTTCATGAGGGGGATCTAGGTAAGTCAAAATAATATTTTATCTTTTATTATGTTTTTAGCTTCCTACTCTACTTACTTTATTTTCTCTATGACTAGATTTTAATCTACATTTATGTGTTCTTTTATTGTATACTTTATGACAATGTAGAGGATGTTGATCTAAGACTCATTGGTGGACTTGTTCCATGTTTCTTCTAGTCTTAACAAGGAATAACTCCTTACTAATCTAATCCTACATGCCAAAATGGGTAAACATAATGATGTGTTTACCCTTGATTATCATGGAGTGAAATATCTCATCATGAAAAGGGTTGAAATCACTATCCTCTAATCCAATGTAGTAGGGTTGGAGTCTTAGGTGAATACTTTTAGTGTCTTTTTCACAGCAAGAGGTGATTGTGCCTATTTCAGTAGACAGATGGTAGGAGTGGACGCTTCTTCGATTCGTACCATCCATAGGAGTTACTAAATAAATAGTAGGAGTCATCATCACTCTTAATTTTGAACTTTTCAAAATAATAAAAGTAGGAGTCCAGGACACTCCATTTTATGAGGATCCTAGCGATAGGGATGACTTAATATCTCTATCTAGTACTAGTGTTATTTTATTTTTAATTTTTTTCACACTTTATCTTAGTGTGGAGATGATTATAATGAAAAATAATTTTATAAAGAAAAAAACATTTCATATTTACATATATGATCCACTTTCATATTTGGCCACCTTTCTAACAGCTTACAAATTTTATTTAAGTTCTACTTTATAATTTATGTACCATAGATGGCTAGGAAAGTGGTGAATGTTATGGATATCTATTTATGATAAAATTATATAAATATTATTATGTTTTAAAGATAAAACATAATGTATTCAATTATAATATTTAAAAATATGAAATATGAATGCTTTAATAGGCATTTTTTATGAAAAAAGTAAGCTAGTTGATCCACACAACAATGGCATTTATTATTCATAGAGGAATGAAGGGAAAATAGGATGTGTAGAATGGTGAATGAATAAAATATAATCATTGAAAATTTCATAATGAATAAGAGACCAAATTAATCATTATGGGTTGTAATAAAAATATGCTTCTTGTTAGGCTTACAAAACACTAGTTTTATTGGCTTTTTATAGACTTAGATCAACACATGACCAACCATGATGGAATTGGTATAAGGGGGAGGCTTTCATTTTATCATGGACATATAAAAAATATTATTCAAATTTGTATTGCTTATTAATTTTTAGAAACTTTTATTTTTATTTTTCTTATGATTTTGCTTTTGTGACCCTTTTACAATGAATCACATGTGATTAGGAAGACATTTGGGATCACCACCAAAGACTTAATGTAGGTAAGTAAGGGTATTTGTCCCTAATTTTATCCCTACACATCTAGTAATATGTGAGGGCTCAACACTAAATATCAACAAAGGGTGATAGATGTAAAATTGTTTCTTTATTTTAGAAGCTTAGTTTTTCATGGTGTGTGTGTGTGTTTTTTCAAAAGTCTCATAATCCTTAATGGCCCCATGAAACTAGTAAGATTCAAGGGCTCATCACCAAGTATAAAATAAGGTGAATTATATTAACTAGTTAGAGCATGCTAGTGTTTTTTCTTAGAGGGAATTGTAAAGGGGTATTTTGCCATGAACAAGCTTCTCAACTAGGCTATTGTCTAGAGTATCTATTATTAAAATAAGATTTATGGAAGTGAAGATGCAAAGTACCAGTAAAAACTAAGACACGACTCACATTTTATTTTTATTTTTAAGATTATTTTTCTAAGATGAATAATAGTAATGGTAAAATATGAAATGGAATGTTGCATTAAATTTTTTTTTCATGTGGATTTATAAGTAGATATTTATTCTTTAAAAATAATTGAAATGCAAAAATAAAAAAAGGAATATGATAATTATTTTAATTCAAAGAGGTAAATGAAAGGTGTGAAATAAATATAAAGTAACATTTAAGGTGTAAATAATTTAAATATTAATCTAACTTCTTTCCCTCCAAGGTGCATGAGCGAAAAGTTCCATTGTGAAAATCTTTTGACAATAAATATGGGCCTAACCAATTAGGTATAAATTTTAGACATTCTCCTTTAATTTTATAAATTATTCTATCAATTATTATTATAATGTATCCTAATTGGATAGGATACTCATGAACATTTCTATTATACTGATGACACATACAATTAGCATAAGCAACATGTTTTCATGCAACTATGAAATGATTCTCATCTAAACCTTTCATCTAAGTAAGGCACGCATTTATATACTCTTCTTGATCTAGGAGGCCTTAGAGAGAAACACAAAGGCTTGTAATTTTTACATCTAAATGAAGGATTGCCTCTACTCTAAAAAAAGGGAATAGTGAGTTTCCCTAGTGCACATATGGATACTTGTTTTGTAGGCCCACAATGCAAGAAAAATTTGATGATGCCAACACCTTTTATTTTATTTCATGGTCTTGATAAGTATTAACTTAAATTTTTTATTTTTGGCCTCTGTTTAATATTTTTATTGAGGTTATTAAAAAAATATAGTGTGATGGGATATGAAAAATTCATTATCTAGTTTTCATACCTCATTATTCTTAAAGGGAGAACCATTATCAGTGATTATGATTTGTGGGACCCTAAATCTATAAAATATTTGATTCAAGATGAATTTGTAAATTAATAAGCCTCTTATAATGGTCAATGGAATTTATTATGCTCACTTAGTGAAATACTTAGTGTTGTAATGATGAAATCATGGCCATCAAAAGAAGTAGGAGAAAACTTGCCAACTAGGTCTAGGCCCCAAGTAGAAAAGGGCCATGATGTTACTATGGGTTGAAATTCCCAATTGCAAAATTGGATTTCATGGGATAAACATTGGAATTTATCAAATTTACTTATATATTATATAATATTTTGTTTAAGTATAGGCCAAAAATATCCTACTTGATGAATCTTTATGGAAAATTTTTTATGACAAAATTTTACATGCAAACATCGTTATGACAATGTAAAAGGACACTCTTATTATCCTCTTGATCAACATGTATATAAGGATCATCTTATTAAAATACTTTCATTATAGAACTCAGTTTAGGATCATCCCTTTGGATTAATATGTAGATGAGAGATACCTCAATTACCTTGAAATAGACTATGAGGGTCTTATTAGAGTTACATGCCATGAGAGTGGGTGGGGACATAAAAAATTACTTTATCAAATCAAATCCATCTTGTTAGCCTTGAATCTAAGTTAGACCACCATCATTTATAATCAAATGGTTTATTATATGATTAAAAATGGTAAGTTCATGAATAAATATTTAAATAGAACCCAACTTCCCCAAGAATGACCTTATTCCTAACACATTAGTAAGGGGTCGTGTTTAGAATTATACAATTTTTTAAAAATCAATAATAATTAGTTGTTTTAAGATAATTAATCCTAAGATTTTTCCACTAGAAAATTTGAGCACACACTTCTTAGGATTAAGTGTATCAATGTATTTGATCATTTAAGTAATGATAGTGTGTATAAACTCAAGGTCATATATTAAAACTACTAACATTGTCTATTGTATATCCTAAATTTTCTCTCATTAATTTATTTTCAATGTTTTTGATGTCATCCTAAGTTGAAAAAACATTCCTATGTGTTTTACCCTATAGTAAAATTATATTTTCTTAGACCATATCATGATGTTTCTCATGGATATGCTTTGCATGTTCTTAAAATAAAAATTTCTCAACCCATTCCTTCAATTATCAAATTATTTTATGACCATAGAATTCCCTCATACATCTAAACCACCCCTCTCCTACCAATGGCAAATCAGATAAACCTTATTTTTATGTTCTTTCACATTTTATGTGATAAATACCTATTGGTCTTTAGTTATCAATATGTGAACATAAAAGTGGCATTGATAACCATGGTAAAAGTGTTTCTTTCTAGGTTAGATACCTTTACCTATACTCAACACCTTTGAAAAGTCATAGTGCTGTAAATCAACATTACTAAAGTATTTTTGCCCATATTCCAAAACCTATATAGAAAAAAACCTATCAAAGATAAATATGAAACATCAATGCATAAAGTGAAATGCACACACATTTTTAAAATTATCACATAGTGTACACTAGAGATTTATCCACTATGGCATAATACAATTGAAATATTTAATGATTTAAATGATCATCCTATCTAAAAAATGTATTAGGATATCCCAACCTATTTAAATCCCCTTTTAATAAAGTCATCCACTCCATCTATAGGTATTCGACATACATAACTAGGCTCTCAATTAGAATTTCATGAACTTTAGTCCCCTCTAATTTTGATAAGGTGAGCTAACCTTGAAGGGGAACTTGAAATGGTACTACTTTAATAAAGTCATCCACTCCATCTATAGGTATTCGACATACATAAATAGGTTCTCAATTAGAATTTCATGAACTTTAGTCCCATCTAATTTTAATAAGGTGAGCTAACCTTGAAGGGGAACTTGAAATGGTACTACCAATAGATGGTTCCATTTAGAGCCCATATGAAATTAGAAACAATGTATTATTAGTAGAAAATCACATAGTACTGCTTATTCTAGCTATATATCGCAACCATGGACTAATATGTGTTATTATTATTATTATTATTATTATTATTATTATTATTATTATTATTATTATTATTATTATTTTTATTTTTTAATCTTTAGAATGCCTAAATCAAACTTTACAATGCTTAAATTAAACTTCACAATGTATTAATTGAATTTTTCAATGACTAAAAAACTTATAAATTTATCTTGATAGGAGGCATCTACAATTAAGAAATTTAGGGCTTTGGCTTTATTTTGGTAGTAATTTAATATCTAAAGAAAGAAAAATTAAGAAAATCTAAGTTTCTATTTCCTGTACTTTAAATTAAATATATTGAACATTGCATTGCTAATTTAAAATTCACATTGCATCTATTGAATTTCATATTGCATTTAGCCACGGAGAAATATTGTTTATTAGCATTTGAGTAGGTAATAAAACTATAAACAAATAAAAATAAAAATCCACGCATCAATGAATATGATCATACATCCCCCTCACAATATATCCAAAAATTATACAAATCATGAATAATATGCCTACCACACTAATAACCAAAACAATATGATAATTTCTTATAGATGAATTTCCATTAAAAACCCAATTTTCCTCACAATGATGAACATGTATATGGATAGTCAAATCTAAACCATCATGGGAATACTCAACCTTTTATTTACCCTCAATGTTTAATCTCTCCCCACTTGCATTTTTAATCCAATTTTCCTTTCACATCACATCATTGACATCATTTCCATATAAATTACCTTCACCTCGTCAAACATATCAACCAAAAAAAATACTTTGGTAAATGGTTCTATCATATTTGTATCTTTAACAACCCATTCAACACTCATATATTTTAAAATGAGTTGGGTATAGGTTTCAATATTTATGACTAAATCCACACATGTAAGTTATGCATTGACACCCTGAAAAAGTATTATGCAATTCCCACCATTCATCTTATTTCCATCCCTTATGGGTTCCTCAAAACTATATCTGATTTCATTTGGGGCATTAAAAAAATAACCAAATTTGAGATAATAAGAGTTAGGAATGGAAGACATTAAAATTTGTACCATTTAATTATAGTCTATCATAAACATTAAATATATATATGTGTGAATATTTTATTTACAGTCACTTTTTATTTACTCATATAGAGATTTGATATGTGAAGTTTATTTTTGAATTTCAACATCTTCTTTAAATATTGTGATTTCTAATATTGGTTAAGAAAGACATTAAATATTATGACTATTCCCCGTGCACACAATGTTGGAATGAATTCAAATAGAATCAAGGTGACCATACATAAATGTGCCCCAAATTATCCCCATTCACTTTGAATGAAAATGATTATGGTTTTTTTATGTCACTTATAGTACATAATAGACATAAGCATAATTAAAATAATATCAAATGGGTGGTTGGTGTAGACATCCAATTCCTAGCACCATTTATGTTGAAATTGTCAATCTTACTCAAATTACACTCAAATGACCAAATTAAGCCAAAATCACTAAAACATACTAAATGGTCTGAACTTGTCATTTAAAAGTGCCAATTTAGGCTAGAGTATCCCTAAATGGGGTAATACATTTTATGTGATTCCTAACTTTGATCAATTCATTTCGAATTAAAATGATGATTTCACCTTTTTGTACTTTGGATCACTCTTTTATTCTAATTCATTAGTACACATCACATACCTTTGTTATTTTGTGTTGGAAACATCCTAGATGGTAATATTGTTTCAATGCATCTAACATCACCTTCCAATTATTCCCGAGTCAAATTATGACCTAGTAATATGACTTTCTGACCATTTTGATTAATTGAGGGCCAATTTCTAAATAATTGCACAAATATTGATTAATATTGTTTAAGGTTAATTAATTTAAATCAATAGCTTAAGTGGATTTTACATGAAGGTTATTGATTATTTCATTATTATAAATTGGTTCTTAATATCTGCATCACCTAATGACATCATCTATGGGGTGACATCCATAAGCCATAAATGCATAAAATATCTAAATTATGACCACCCATACCTAATTAATGCCCCTTCCCCCAAAATAATTATGAATATATTTATATATTTAATTAAAAATATTAGGATAATTCATAGCCACACATCTCAATATTGATATGAATGGTCATGGTTGATCCTAGCCCATTTGGAAAATCTATAAATAGAAGGGCATAAAACATCATTTCCTAAGCTATTTTTTTTAAACTTATAATGCCAAAATCTCTTCACAATTATTGTGTGTTTTAATTATTGTGTTATTTGAATTTGTATTAGCTTCATTGATAGGCATATTGGATATTTTATATCATGAGCCTAGGTTATGTATAGATTTCTTGAGGCATATTGGTTTGGCTACCCTAGAAAACTTGCAGGCCTATCAAAATAGATTGTGGAGAAGATGAAACAAGTGCATTCTCCCTCAAGAGTTTGAGATTGGTGATTTGGTCTTGAACTATAACCAAAATAACATAAATTATGAATCAAATAACAAAGGTAAGTTTCAGCCTAATTAGTTGAGACCATTTGTTATCATGACAAACTATGGATCAGGGGCATATCAATTGGTTAAACCAAATGGTGAGGAACATTCAAATCCTATGAACATCATGCACCTTAAGAGGTTCTCTACATTAAAATATTCAAACCATTATCTACAAAACCCCTTACTAGGGGGCAGCTTGTGCCAAATTAATTTTATTCTACCATTTTATATTACCTTGGACTACATTCCATGACTCTAGATAGTGAAATTTTTTGGAACCATTGGTACTCTAAACACGTTTTATCCTACCTTATATAATTATCTTTTGATAAACCTATTTTTTATGTCTTGGGATTGTTGTAACCTAAACACTTTTGTCCCTCAACCAACTATGATCCTGATTATGTCTCATCAACATTATGAACACCTTCAATGCCAGTTCTACAAAGTAGTTCAGCCAAGACTGAATTTTATAGCTTCTTCTATATAAAATTGAACAAGAACCCCTTTTCAGTTCAAGATCTTTGCCTCTTGCATGGTTCTTCAAATTCATTTTACACTTCACATGATTCTATATTCCATTTGTTACTCATTAATGAACATTATTATCTTTTCAGGATCCTCGCTCTTATCTATTTATGAGCATGTACCATAACAACCAAATTTAGTTGTTATTGGAACTCTTAGTTAGTGACTTGGTCCATTTTTTATATCCATGATCACCATTGTAGCTAGCTTAGATATTTATTATAACTTCCACTCTCGAAGGAGCATCTCCTTGACTAGATAGTCCCACCTTATGCATATTTTATCCCAAAAAAACAAAAATATTAGAAAATGATCCACAAAAGAAAAAAAGTATTGTCTTAGACTTTGTACATTATTCACCTCACACTCTTACCATTTTGAAAGCATTTTATCCTACTAAATTTTTGTTGAGAAATGTTAGCTTGTCCTACGCACTTGCCATTTTGCAAGATTATTTTCTCTCATCCCACTAACTTGTCATTTTGTAAGACCATATCTCATTTGTCAAGTCTTCCCTTTTCTTCTATAAAATTAATCATATGTTCTGATCATCACCTTTTCCTTCTATTTCACTCCCTGGGAGAACTACATTTGCTTTGAAGTTTATGTTGGAACATGAGTCTATAGAACTATGTAGGCAACACCCACTTGTCTTGTAAATTTAGAGTTAAATTAGAAAACCCTTTTCTTTTATTCTCTTCCCTCATTTATTATATCATTTTTATTATTTAATTAGGGAACAACTTTTGTGTCCTTGTTCTTTGTTATGTTGTGGTGTAAAGTAATGCCCATACCACACGTGCATGAACAAGTGTTTTTAAACTGCACTAACTTAGTTTTTATTTATGTGTGTTTATTTGAGTTTTATTGGTGTTTTGATGTGTTTTATTGGTGTTTTTTTGTGCTTTCAAACCTTTTCATTTATTTATTCTTCTTTTTTAATTTTACATCTTGTCTCGCTTTCGTCTTCTGTTTCTCTATATGTTTTTGCTTGTATCTTTTATTTTTAAGAACCTCTTGATGATTCGCATGGATCTTGATTATTTTTATCTTGATAACATGTTATTAAGTTGTTATTAAACCTTTTTATTTATTTGATTATTGTTGGTGTTTTGTTTTCTTGTTTGATTTTTTTTGCTCTTTTGTGTTCAAGAACATCTTTATGGTCCACATAGATCTTGATCCTATGTCATTAATATTTTCTTGATTTTTTTTTAAACATTCTTGTTCCTACTTTAATATTGATTCTTCATATCTTAATTTTAAGTTTGGTTCATTTATTTATCTTTTTCTTTGTCTTTCTTTTTTGTTTAAAAGAAAATAGCTGTAACTCTAGTTTTGGTCATTATTTACCATTATCCTTAGTTATAGGTATTCATATTTAAGCCAAATCCATGCATATGAAATGCCATATCATTATGAGTTATTCACACTTATTATGTCTAATTTATCTTACATTATTAATAACTTTGTGCTCTATACTCAAGTCTTAACATCAACCTTACTCTGATGAATAAATCTCAAGAACACTATGCATAATCTAGGGTCAATATGTTTAGTACTTGAATCTATGCTTAGACATGCATACCTTCATATATATTATGAGTCTAATCAATCTTGATCAGTTTTCCTTCATCCTTAATTTCATTTCTAGGTGAACTATGTTGGCTTGAGGTTCATTTGGATTATGTAGGCAATGATCAATTTATCTTGAGGTTAGCTCATCCACCCTCTTCTAATTTTCATATCTTTCATCACTTTAGTATTCTCGTATGCCTATATTTTTGTGGTTTTATAAGCCATTACACCATCACATCTATGTTTGTGCTCGCTCACTTTAATCTATGTTTTAGGTTATATTCTTGAGTTAATTTCTTGCCAATTTGGCCATGTTGGGGCACAACATTTAAATCAAGTCACAAATATAAATCATCCTTATGGGGTAAGGGCCATTTATTTATTCTTCATCAATTATCAAAATTAGCCCTGTTGGGGCACAACTATCTTATCATGATCAAATTTGATCTACTAAGGCACTTCTTATTATCATCTTTTTGGAGACCACATTCTCCTTTTCATCTAATTCCAAGCTCTCCACACTACTACCCATGATGGTAATGTTTTAGTGTGAAAATTATCTCGGTATTTATTAATATCATAAACATGTAGCTTACACTCTCAAAATGGGTGCGTTAAAAATGTGTCACTTATATGTTTAGATTGAATCCTTCCTATTCCCCACATTTTGGGGCCTATTATACCTCTATTTATATTTTGATCATTGATGGTAACCATGTGTGCAAGAATTATCTCATCTGGATGTGATCTATTCCATGGGTTAAGATCTCATTTTCCCACTCTTTTCAAGAGTCCATTCTTCTCTTTCATCCTAGTATGTCATATCAAGGGGGTGTCATAGGTCATTTCCAATTTTTTCTTGACAATTTTTTTTTTGAAAAGACGTTTCTTCAGCTAAATATCTCATTAAACCTTATCAAATAGGGGGAAAATGTAGAAATCCAATTCCTAACACCATTTGTGTTGAAATTGTAAATCTTACTTGCATTACACTCAAATGACCAAATTAAGCCAAAATCGTTAAAATGCAATAAATAATCCAAAATTGTCATTTAAAAGTGTCAATTTAGGCTAAAGTATCCCTAAATGGGGAAATACATTTTATGTGATTCCTAACTTTGATCAATTCATTTTGAATCAAAATGATGATTTCACCTTTTTGTGCTCTGGATCACTCTTTTCTTATAATTCATTAGTACACATCATGTACCTTTGTTATTTTGTGTTGGCAACATCTTAAATAGGAATACAGTTCTAATGCATCTAACATCACCTTCCAATTCTTCTTGAGTCAAATTATAACACAGTAATATGACTTTCTTATCATTTTGGTTAATCAAAGGACAATTTCCAAATAATTGCATAAATATTGATTAATATTTTTTAAGATTAATTAATTCAAATAAAGAGATTAAGTGGATTTTCCATGAAGGTTATTGATTATTTCATTATTAGAAATTAGTTCTCGATATCTACATCACCTAATGACATCATCTATGGGTGGCATCGATAACTCATAAATGCATAAAATATCTAAATTATGGGCACTCATGCCTAATTAATGCCCCTTCCCCCAAATCATAATGAGGATATTTATATATTTAATTAAAAATATTAGGATAATTCATATCCAAACATCTCAATCTTGATATGGATGGTCATAGTTGATCCTAGCCCATTTGGAAAATCTATAAATAAAAGGACATAGAACATCATTTCTTAACCTATTTTTTTCTATACTTATAACCAAAATCTCTTCATAATTCATTTGTGTTTTGATTATTGTTTTAGTTGTATTTGTATTAGCTTCATTGATAGGCATATTGGATAGTTTATATCATGAGCCTAGGTTATGTATAGATTTTTTGTGGTAATGGAGGAGAAAATAAGCCATTGTTGACAAAGACTAGAGCTCTAGATAAAGGGGAGACCACACTTGGAGCCGCTTTTGAGTAATGGAGTCATTTGGGAAGGTAATGGTTGATTTTTTTTCTTTTATATCTTTTTATCATTAGTAACCCCAACATGAATAAATTGCTTTTAGTTCTTTATGCATTTATCTTTGATTTATTGACTAATGCTTGACTAATCAAATTTCATAATCCACTCTATAGTTGGTTGTGTGTTTTTTTGTAAAATTTAATTCTGACAAACTATAACTCTTATAAATGTTAGAAATTAGTTTAGAAAGCCACAAAATATTAAAAACAACTATACACTTTCCCATAATGTAAATTAATTGAAAAAGTTACACCATGAAAACCTTAGGCTCAATAATGAAATCCTTAAAATGAACTAGTATTGACCATGTTGTATTTTTAAAAATTATCTCCTAAACCATAACTCGTGAATATATGAGACCAATTCTAAAAGATTCAAAGTGACCCTAATTTTTTATATCTACTCAAATAAATTTAAAGTATGATGTAAACTTATAATTAACATGGATTTTAGTAAACATGCAACCTGCCCTTATTCAAACCCTTCAATATTACAACATAAAAATACCACGTACATGTTATATCTTGTATGTGGTATATCATGTACACACTTTAGGTTGTATTATAATTGAGCCTAAAAATCAAAAGAGTTTATGTGTTTTTGTTGAAGTTGTGTTTTGATGAAATAATGTCCACTTTTTTTTCCACCAAGTTTTTACACTTACCCATGTGTTAATCATTATTTTAATATGTATTTAGAATTTTTCTTAGTAAGCTTGTATGTTTACTAATATTTATGATCTAGTAAATCCTTCTTGTAAATCATCTAATGTTGAATCTATACCCTCATTAGAACCTCTTCCCACCTTACCCATGGATGATCTATGAGGTTATATAAGACCAGATGGGTGTGTGTGTGTGTGTGTGAAATATTTAATATTTATACTCTTTTAAAACATATATGGATAGATAGGGGCTCATTTATGAATTTTAAGAGAGAAAATTTGACCTTTTCTATATGTGTAACTAAGACTTGTACCCTTGAATATGGATGAATAGGATACTTTGGATACTTTGGGGTGTCTAATTACTCTATCAATTCCTATGATATATATTAATTCAATGTGGATGCCAAATCCCTAAATGTTAGATTTGGAATGAGTTTATAATAATATTTAATTCATGTAATTTGTAATAGAGCCAAATAATGCAACTCTCAAAACTGGAGTAAAATGAAAAAACTAGTGGGAAAAATCTCTCCCCCAAAAGAGAGATAAAGAAAAGAAGGTAGGACTAGAAAGTCCACTTCAACACCCCCTTAAGTATAGATTAGGTTGGATAAAAAATAATGTCCTAGAAATGAGGCCTAATGAGGTACCTAAGTATATAGTAATGATCCCAATATCCTACAAAATATGATGTGTACCAAAACAAAGAAGAGAGAGAAGGTATGCGTATAATGTTGCATGATGAATGTTGTAGTAGGTCCCTATGTAACAAATATTATCTCTTCTTATCAAAAGAAAGAAACCATGAGATATAAAACTATTTAATTCCCACTCAAGTGGAATGCAAATAGGATTCCTAATTTAGATCTCTAGAAAATGCTCAAATGTCTCCCTGCTAATGCTCAAATATGCCAAAATTTGATTAGATTTCATAAGAATAATTATAGAAAATGGAAATAAATAATTATGCAGTGAAGGGAAGATAACATCTAGAGAAGAAGATAGAAATGAAACATTCATTGAAGGAATATCCATGGGAAGAGGAGAGTAAGGCTCAATAACCATCAAAACTGAAGACTAGTCTATAAATGAAGCACTTAGATCTGCAAGATGAATGTCCATAGGAACATATGAGTTATCAATAATATCAATGTGTATACTCTCACTGAAATCATTAAAGTCCTACAAAATTCAAGTCTATAAAGGCTATAAAAGAGCAACAATATTCATAGGAATGAATGTAAAACCTATAATGAGACAAGTAAGGTCTGGTAAAATCTCATCCTTTAGTGGGGGCTCGACAGAAGGAAGAACACTATCCACCATGGACGTATCATCAAACTAAATAAAATCAAGAGGAGAGTGTACAATAGTCTTAGAAGAGACAATATCAAGAGGAGGAGGAGGTGTGATTTAGGTCACAATATGATCTTTGAAAAGAGACTGTAGGATGCTCCAAATAATGTAGGGGCACTCTGTATATTCCACATGGCAATGAAGATCCATGGAAACATATCATAAAAGAGTGGGAAAAACCTTGTCACAATTATTATCCCACTTATCAAACCAAATAGGATTGGTGGGTGTAGGAAGATATCTATATAAGAATGGAATATGATTCTTGTGTTTAAACAAGTGTTCCATGTAACCACACCATGAAGCATAATCATTTTACCCAAAAAGGATCACTAGAGATGAAATAACTCTCCTCCTATGTATTCTCTCAAATAAATTCAATATGACTAAGATAAGACACTAGGGAAGTGCACAACCACATGGTAAAAAATATAATGAATCCCTAAAACACGCTTATAAAAGGGATGTTGAGCATAGCCAAGAATGCATCCAAGTGAGAAATCAATGATGGATTGATAAGGTATAATTCACACTCAAAATGGGAATGTTGGACACAACCAAAAATCCATCCACATGTGAGTACTAGGTACACAAAATATAATACAAAAAGTAGCAGGGCCCATAACACATGTAACCCCCCTGAATATGGCACTTTATAAATTTAATGAATTTTATAAATAAAAGTAGAACACTAGAAAGAGGGTGAAAAAACATTCACTTTTGAAAAAAGTATCACTCATTTTTGAGTTACCAATAAAAATTTATGTCAAAATACATTTTCTATCATTAATGGCCTATTTAATTAAATTGAACTTAGAAGTTTAGAAATTTAGTCCAAAGAAAGGGTAAGGTAGCCTTCCAATCACTCATTGGAATAAGAAAAAAATTATGTACCTTCTCACTCAAACAAATGTCATAAATAACCCTTTTTCTTACCCCTATGTGCACTTAAGAAGAGGATGTGCAATAATTGCCTAATGTATTAAACTACCTTGCTTACCAATTATTTGCTCTATTACAATATTTTGATGAAGAGGAATATAAATAAGTATTATGGGGAGTTAATTCATAGGATAAAACATTGTGGGACTGAGTGTAACTCATGTTGAAACTCATAGGAGAACTCACAGTGGCAGTCAATTAAACTCTAGGTAGAACTCTAGGTGGAACTCACCCTCACACCCACTTAACCTATTATCACACCTAAGTAAGCTGAATATACATCTATAGTGACTATAAATTTAATAATTAAATGGAATAATCGATATCCTAAACCAATACCCCCCTTAAATGTAGCTTAGGTAGATGGAAAATAAAATATGGGTCCTGATAACAAGGCCTGATGAGGTACCCATGTATAATTCAAATCTCAAAAGTGGATTAAAAAGAGAAAACCTAATGGGAAAATACTTTCCCCCAAAATAGATATAAATAAAATAAGGTAGGACTATAAATACTACTCCAAAACCCCCATTAAGCATAGACTAGGTGGGAAGGAAAATTAAGTCCCATCAATGAGGCCCGATGAGGTACCCAAATACATAGCGATGATCCTAGTATCCTACAAAATATGAAGGATTTGTACCTTCATAAAGAAGAGAGATAATTTATGCTTAGAATTTCAAATGGTGAATGTTGTAGTAGGTCCCTCTATAATAAATGTTATCTCTTCCTTTTGGAAGAAATAAACCATAAGCTATCAAACTGGTGAATTCCCACTCAAGTGGAATGCAGATAGGAATCATGATGTAGATCTCTAGAAAATGCTCAAATGTCTCCCTATTAATGCTTGAATGTGTCAAATTTTTATTAGATATCATTGTAATAACTATAGAAGATGGAAATGAATTAGCATACAATGAAGGGGAGAGAACAACCAGAGAAGAAGATAGATATGGAGCATTCACTTAAGGAATGTCCATGGGAAGAGGAGAGAAAGGCTCAAAAACCATCAAAATTAAATAATGGTTTGTAAATAAATCTCTCATACCTAAAATATGAATAACCACAAGAACATATGATTCATCAATATACTCTCACATATTTTAGTAAAATCCTCCAAAATACAAGTCTATAAAGGCTTTGAAAGAGTAACAATCTACACAATGAATTTGAAATATACAATGAGACAACTAAAGTCTGGTAGAATCATATTTTGTAATGGGGGCTCAAGAGAAAGAAGAGAATTTTCCACTATGGATGTATCATCACAAGAAATAGAAGCAAGAGGAGAGTGTACAATAGTCTCAAAAGAGACAATATGAAGAAGAGGAAGAAGTGTGATCTAGGTCATAGTAGGATATTTGAAAAGAGACTGTAGAATGCTCTAGATAGTTCAGGGACACTCTATGTATTCTACATGGAAATGAAGATCCATGTAAATATATAGTAACATAGTGTCAAAAAACCTTGTCACAAATATTAGCCTACTTATTAAACCAAACAAGATTAGTGGGTATAGGAACCTATCCATATAGGAATGGAATATGATTCTTATGTGTGAGTAAATATTCCATGTAAGCATGCCACAAAGCATAATTTGCCTTCCCAAAAAGGATTACTAGAGACAAAACAACTCTCCTCCTCTAAAGTCTCTCAAATGGGGTCAACATGACCGAGAGAAGACACTAAAGAAGTACACAATTGCATGGTACAAATTATAGTGAACCCCTAAATCATGCTTATGAAAGGGACATCAAACATAGATGAGAATGCATCCAAGTGAATAATCAGAGCTAGAGTGATAAGGGATAATGCATGCTTAAAATGGAGACATTGTACACATCTAAAATGCATCCATGTGTGACCAATAAGTGCATGAAGTACAATGAAGAACGTAGTAGGTCCCATAACACAGGTTACCCTCCTTGAATATGACACTTTATAACTTTAGTGTGTTTTAAAAAATAAAGCAGACCAACAAAAATAGAACAAAAAACATGTACTTTTGAAAATTGGCTCCCAATTTTGAGTTACCAATAAAAAGTTATATCAAAATATAGTTTTCATCATTGATGGCCTATTTAATTAAAATACACTTAAAAAATTAAAAATTCAATCTGAACAAAGGGTAAGGTAACCTTCCAATTATTCATTAGAATCGATAAGATGTGATGTACCTCTTCACTCAAACAAATTTTATAATTACCCCTTCTTCTTGCCCTTATGTGCACTTAAGGCAAAAATAACTCACTTAGGCAAAATAAAACAACCACTTAAAATAATAATTAAAAAATAACTAATTTTAAAAATGATTTTAGGGTAGAATTATCAAAAAGCCATTAAGTCTAAATTAGGTTTTCATTTGTTTAGCTATTTGAAAAAAAGAGGAGAATTAATTGGGTGTTGCCAAGGTGTATGCATAGGTTTATGATATTTTTAGGTTGACTCCTCCAAGATGTCAAAAAACAAATTTTGTTGTATGCACAGATTGTAGATCAAAAGAATGGAGATAATTTTGGAATGTTGGATGAATAATCAGATCTGGTAGCTAGCCATTCAGACCCAAAATATAGTAGTGAGTGAAAGTGGATCATCATGCTTGACAAGGAGATAGGTGGTTGGGATGGTCTGAGTCAAATGGTAAGCAGGGTTGGAAGGGCCTTGCCATGTGTTGGATCGATAAATCTAAGCCCACATATAAGTCTTTAGCCTACACTACTCTACGTTGGAAGCTATGATTATGATATTTAGAGCATCAATATATAAATAATTTTTGATATTATAACCATAAGTTCTCCTATTTGGCATGTGAGCACTGGTAGTGACCATACCCTGCCAGTATATCTTAACTAACACATGCCAACTCTTGATGTGGGTTGGTTATCACTGGTCATTAGGGGATGGTCATCGATACTCATTAGGGGTTGGTCTATGCTTAAAATAAACCATAGTTAAACCAATCAAAACTATATTTAAATCTATCTGATGCCACTTCTTTATGCTAACTGTCCCCTCCACAGTCACCATTAACTTCCCTATCAACTATCACATGACACAGACCCAGTGAGTGTGTCATGAAAATAATGAGATGGTAATGATAGATTATCATGCCCAAACAAGTGGATTACCATTTTCCTTAATCTCCTATGGCTTACTATTAACTGAGTAATGTCAAGCCTAAAGGCCAAATAGATGTCCTTCACCATTCGCTTGCTACTAGATCTAAGGTGGAGGGAGATAGTTCAAGAGGAGGCAGTCTAAACAAGAGCAGAGGAGTTAGTTTTTAGTCAAATGTCGAGGTAAATTGTGGAAGGTTTTATCATTTTTATAGAGTCAAGTGATTTTTTCATTCTGTCTGAGGTTTTTGTATGCCCTTATTCAAGGTACCCTTTCTTCTTTATTGACTGTGTCTTAATGCATAGTAGTCTGCATGATTGTGAGCTATGTTTATGAACTCTCTTTATATATAAACTATATATTGAGTTTTGATGTAGTTTATAAGTTTTTATTCTCATAAAAAGCACATATTCAGTCTTCCTTTTCAAAGGAAATAGATTTGTATTATTCAAACATAGAATATCCTTTAATAAATGGTCATTTTAAAGGACAAAGGAAAACAAAGCTCAATGTTACCTTATTAAAATGATAGTGCAGATGACCCTATATAAAATATAATGGTGCATATGACCCTACATAAAACCAAATACCTAACTTATTTAGGACAGATTCATTCATATTTATGATCATAGAAGGGCAAGTGGTCATTAAATACGCTGAACAAGGAAATAAGTCCTAGAGATTTTTATAAATGTGAAAAAATGGAATCCATAACTTATTAACACAGATAAAATCCAAAACATAGGAAGATTGTAATAAATCCTTTAAAAGGACATTTGTCTTAAATTTTACCTATACCTACTATTTCTATGGCCATGTTTCTCCTTAGTAGAGGCCCACTCTACATAAGGTTAAGCTCACCCAAGTTTTTTTCTTTGTTAATAAGTTATTTTTATATATAAAAACAAGATCTTATATGCAGGGTCATATACACTAAAAATTTAGAGGAAGAGATTTGTTCAATAGGGTAGAATAAGGTGCATATGAGCCTCTCTGGTATTTTCCAAGCTTTAATATCTTCAGCTCTATCTTCAATTCATGTGTTTTATTCACCATTTCATGTGTATTTATGCTTGCAAGTGCCTAAATGTACTATATTCTTTGTGATGGGGTCATCATGTATGTGTGCTTTTAATTACATTAAAAGTGTTACTCTTATCATGTTTCATGTGTCTGTGTAGACTTCCACAAAGTAAGAGTGTGTGAATCCATGTTTGTTGTACTCCAATTTTAGGGTGTATAAGATCCTCTATACTATTTTCCAACCTTTAATTTATTTGGCTTTGTTTTTAATTCTTGTGTGTTTATTCACCATTTCCTATGTATTTATGCTTGCAAGTGCCTAAATGTACTCTATTATTTGTGATGGGGTCATCACGTATGTGTGATTTAAATAACATTGAAAGAGTTATTATTATCATATTTCATGTGTGTTGGGTGAATATTTTGTCAATCAGCGTACTGATCAACAAAATAGGTCTGATCAACCATAGCAGGAAGATTGGTTGGCCAGGTGTGTAGCTTTACTACATCAACCAGAGACAAATCTCTCCTCTCATCAAGGGGAGGTTCCCTATAGATACGTAAGAGCTATATACAATATAAATAAGTAGAAAATAAGACATAGGGGTGGGACAAACCATCCATCTCTCTTCTTTCAGAGATGATGCACACAGACAAAGGAGAAAATCTTGGCTATAAATGCTAAAGGCACTTCTCTTCTTTCAGAAGTGTCCTTATAGGAAACAACAGGGGTTTCTTTTAGATAGTGAAATAACCAGTGATCGAAGGGTGTAATAATAGCATGATGAAATAGAGCGCAAAGTCTCCACCTTAACTTCTCAAAGAATATATCACAAAGGATAATGGGGGCACAAAGTCACCCTAAAATCCTCAACCCAAAAAGAAAAGGAAAGCACAAATTGAAATCAATTGTGAAAGCACAAAGTCTTCCCACAGTTGGTTTCATGACACTTCCCTATTACCTTCACTAATTTTGCGTACCAAATTAAATGAATAAGGACACCTTAAGATGACACAAGTCAGAATAGCACAAAGTCTATGAAAAACTTGCTTTCTAATTCAGATAACAATGGAAATGAAATTACAACCTGAGCTCAAAGTCTTAGTCTTTCTCTTTCAAAATGCGCAGAGTTTTGCTCTTGTAAAATGAAAAGTCCCCTGTAACAAGAAAAGAGTTTACAATATATAGAGGAAGAAAGGAGGCCCTTTGGCACCCTTTTTGCAAATGACCCATGTGCATTCCCATCATTGGGAAGAGCACGCTACTTAAACATCATATGAGAAATCATGGGCAACACCATTTACATCTCCTAATGATCAATTCACAGACACTATATCACCTACTAGAGCAACTCCTTGAGTTGACACATCCTTTCACCACTTGGATACTTTGTCCGTTTCTACACTTGGTCTTTCTTCTCTTTCAATAAGTGACACATGGTGCGTTTCACTGCTGAAATAGTCAAGACACATGGCAGCATCTGCTGATTTTATAGAAGCTTCAAACACCTTTTGAGAGTCCTATGGAAGAGGACATGTGTCAGCTTTCGCTCTGCTTTATAATGGACACGTGGCAGCTTCTGTTGCACTTTGACTTTTTCCATCGGGCATTTTTTCACAAACTTTTCACTTTAGTCGGGCTTTTCCTTCAGATAAAAGTCTGAAGGAATTCCTTCAGGTTCTGCCTTAGTCATTTTCCTGCAAAAAATACTTTCAAAAGAATTCTAATGGCTCTTTCACTTAATAATTTCCTTCAAACAAAAATTCTAAAGGAAATGTTCTCTATCGGCCTTTGAACAAATTTGAAGGAATTCTATCTTTTCAGTCAGTCGCTTGGTTCTTCCTTTGAGTTCCACACTCCATTTGAATTTCCATAGATTTTCCCTCACTTTAAATTTGACGTCTGAGGGGCCATCAATGGTCGCCAGCTGCTTGAACCATGTTGAACCTTGAACCTGTGAACCTATGAAAGTTCATTGGTTCATTTTATCTTTTTTTTGTTCCATCACTTCCTGGTTCAATCACTTTCCTGCTCTTTGGTTGAACCATCCGTTGAACCACTTGTGTGCTGCTTTTTCCTTGACTAAGGCTGCCTTTGAACTTTTGAACTTATGAACCATTAAACTTATGAACCATTGAACTTTGAACTCTTTCGATTCAAAGTTCAATCGGTTCATTGGTTCATTTTGCATCTTTCTCAATCATTACTTCCTTTATCTTTCTAAGCATTGGTTAAACCTTTGAACCTTGAACTAGTTGAACCTTTGAACCAAAGTGGTTCAAAGCTCAATGGTTCAAGCCTCTGTCCTTTATCATTTGCTGATTGAACTCTTTTGATTAAACCAACGCGCTAAACCAATCCTGGAAATGACTAAGTGCTGAAAACTTGTTCTTTTGAGAGCTTGCTTCTTTCCTGTAGAATCCATAAAAATCAACATGTGAAGCCCATAGAACTTGGCCTGTAGAGTCCACAGATTTTCTTCCTACAGAGTCTGTAGATTCAAGCCTATAGAGTCTATAGATTTTCTTCCTACAGAGTCCGTAGATTTTTGGAAAGCTTGAAAAAAGAGGAATTTGAAAGCTCAGAACAAATTTTGAGAAGGGAAGAGAGAGAAGTTTTGGTCCTGTAGGACCAAGATAGCTCATGTGTTGTTCCAAAAATGAGTGAAATTTTTGGGGACCAATAGCTGGCTCCAGTTGGGGAACTTCCTTCTATTGCAAAAATCGATTGAAGAGAGTAGAATCCAGAATCTCCAGTGCCTTAGAAGCATGCCATTGGGTTATGGAGTCATGCTACCCAAAAAGAAAGGCTCTAAAAAATGAAAACAAAAGAACAAAATAGAAACAAAAGACTATACAAATACACATATGTATAGGGGGAACTCATCCGATACTTCAAGAGTTGAAGTGCTTTAGATGTTGCCCATTGTGAGGCAGAGAAAAGAGAGTTCCATCTTGATACTTCAACATGAAACTATTTTTACCATTGAGCTGATGAATAATAAAAGGGCCCCTCCATAGGGAATCAAACTTTTTGTGCATCCCCTTTGGTTCTCTTCTCTTGTCCCATAGCAGGACTTGATCTCCAATCTGGAAATCATGATTCTTTGATTTTTAGTCAAAGATATTTTGTACCAGACTTTGATGGGTGGCAATTCAATCCACTAATGCAGTTCTCTACTCATTTAGCTTAGTAAGGCACATGATCCTCTTCTCAAGTGAGCTCTCATACGTTTGATCTTTAATCGCCTTAGCCAATTTCAATGCTGGCAATTCCAAGGTGATTGGTATCTCAGCATTGACACCATATAGAAGTTGGAAGGGAGACATACCAATTGCTCTCTTTGGTGTAATTATGTCCACCCATAGAGCATCAACCAATGCCTTATGCCAAGTCCTTTGGTTGTCATCCACCAGCTTCTTGATGATAGTCACCAAGTTCTTATTGCTTGATTCAGCCTATCCATTCCCTTATGGAAAGTAATCAGAGGAGTGGGAGAGTGTAATTTCATAGTGGAAGCAAAATTGAGTAATCTCCTAAGAAGTGAAATAGGCTACATTGTCAGAGACAATTTTGACTAAGACCCCAAATCTGGACATGATGTTCTCTTTGAGGAAATTGCATACTACTTTTGAAGTAGCATGTTTGGTTGGAAATGCTTCCACCCATTTGGTGAAGTAGTCTGTTGCTGTGAAGACATAGTCATGTCCAGCACTTGATGATGGGTTTACAGCTTCAATAAAATCAATCCCCCATTACTGGAATGACTCCTCTATGATTATTGATTCGAGGGGTAGGGCAGCTAACTTGGGCCTTCCAACAAATTGTTGGCATAGTTCACATCCCCTGACTCACTTGTATGCATCTTGAAAGAGAGTTGGCCAATTATAACTGGCTCGTAGGATCTTATGGGTAGTCACAGGGGAAAAAAAATGTCCTCCATAGACTAAATTGTGGAAGGACTTTAGAAGTCATTTTTGTTGTTCCTTGTCCATGCAGTGAAGGAGCATTCTATCAAGGCCCCTCTTGTATAGGCCATTGTCCCAGAGGACAAAATTAGCAGCTTTCAGCTTGATGGTTCTCCTTTCTTTAAAAGACAAGTTTGCAGGACATTCACCATAAGTAAGGAAATGAGCAATCCCTGAATACCACTCATCCGTGGTGGAGACAAAGAGGACTGTTGGTGTGTCATCCACTTCTAGTTCTTCATGCCATGTTCCTCTTGGCTTGTTATCAACAATTAGTTGGCATAGCCCCTTCCCACGTACTAGCTTTGTTGGCTTGCTGATCATATCAAACTCCTAGATCTTTACACCCAATTTCCTCTTTTCATCTTGAATTCCTGTTGAGTCAGTATAGATTTCACTGTGGTGTCAAGGACCAAGGGAGTAACTCGAGAATTGAGGAGGTAGAAATGAATATGTTTCACGACCTTCACCACTGCATAAGCGTGCTTCTCCATATTTGAATACTTCAGCTCATGAGCTTTGAGAGGATAACTCATGAAGGAAATGGGAGATTCCATACCATCTTTATTTTATTGAACCAAAATTGCTGAGAGCGTATGTTCCGAAGCATAGCTGTAAATGGTGAACTCTTTGCTATAGTCTAGACAAGCCAGAATTGGAGCATGGGCAATGGCAGTCTTGATATCCTCAAAAGCTGACTTGCCTTCTTCTATTCAGCTGAAGATGGCCTTTCCATTCATCATGTTTATAATATGTGTGGTCTTCTTGGCAAATTCGAGGATGAATCTCCATAAGAAATTCACCTTTCCAAAGAAAGAGTGAACAACAGTCTTGCTTGTGGGCAAGGAAAGTTCTTGGATAGACTTGACTTTGTTTGAGTCAATCTTTATGCCTCCTTTGGACACAACGTGTCTAAGAAGTTTCCCCTCTATTACTCCAAAAATTGACTTCTTGGGGTTTAAGGAAATGCCATTCCGGCGGTAGCGTTCCAGCACTTGCTGCAAATGGTTCACATGATCTGGGCAATGCTTAGAGAAGACAGTCAAGTCATCAAGATAAACTATGATGAACTTACCCATCTCATCCTTGAAGGCAAGGTCCATTGCTCTTTGGAAGGTGGCACCAGCATTTATCAAACCAAAAGGCATCCTTTTATATGCAAAAGTTTCCCAAGGTGTGGTGAAAGCAGTCTTATCCTGGTCTGCTTCACCGACTTCGACTTGATTATATCTTGAGAAGCCATCTAGCATTGATAACATCTCCGAGCCCATCACTATCTATAGCACTTAATCCATGATTGGCAAAGGATAATTATCTTTCAAGGATGCCTAATTTAAATTCCTAAAATCCACACAAAGGCGAATTTCACCATTCTTCTTTCTTACAGGCACTATATTGGCAATCCATGTGGAATGATGGATTGGGAAGATTATCCTGGCATTTAGCATTTTTTGTATCCTAGATAAAATAGTACCTAATATTTTTAGATTATAATGCCTAGACTTTTTCCTGTAAGGTGTTGAATCATCCTTGAGAGGGATTTTTTGTCGAATTTCGTCAGGCCAGAGTGATTTTAGGTCAACATAGGAGTATGCTAAGACATCCATGTATTCATTGAGCAAAGAGGTGAACTTGAAATGCTCTTCAAGAGTACAACATTTCCCAATGTTCACTATTTTGGGGTCTTCCTTGGTTCCCAGATTTACTTGATCAAACTCCTGAGATGAGCTTGAATCCATTGGTTGTTGTCTGATGAATCTATCATGCTTATCAAACAACTTCTCAAGGGAAACCAGGCCTTTGGGAATCTTATTCCTTTTTAGTTGCAAGAACTCCTCACCTATGTCTACATTTGATTCAGGAGATGTTTCACACTTCTGAGGTTTACTTCCTTCAAAATGCAGTCATTCAAAGCTATTTTTTTGCTCTAGGAAAGAAATGATTTGATCGTCGTTGTTAAATACCTGCCAATGATTGGCATTATCAAGTACACTTGGCTGAAAGACTAGCTCAATCGTGTACTTGTCTCCTTTGAAATCTGGGTGGGGGACCAAAAGAGTGGCTGAAACAGCCAGTGCATCCGCTCGGTCATTGAATTCTCTGGGAACTGTAGAGATGCTGAAAGCATCAAAATCTTCAAGCCGGTCCCAGACTAGATTGCGGTAATGATGAAATCTTTCATTCTTGATTTGGTACAGGTTCTTTACTTGAAAAACCACTAGTTCAACATCTCCTTTAGCATGAAAGAGCTTGATGCCTTTGTCTCGAGTGGCTCTCAATCCAAGCAGCAGACTCATATTCAACTTTGTTATTCATGTTGCTGAACCGCAATTTATAAGACGAGGGAAAATATCTCTTTGAGGAGATATTAACACAACCCTAGCTCCTGATCTAGTGGAAGAGCAGCTGCCATCAAATTCAAGAATCCATACCTCATCTAGTACTAATTTTCTTTTAGATTCTTCTTTATCTGGGGGTGGAGATACTTCCACACTCACCTTCTTCTCAGCCAATTCCTCTATTGTTCCAGCTAAATGCATTTCCAGACTATCATCTGTAGGAGCTTCATCATATGTCTCATGAACTCCATCTGTGTATAGAAAGTAGTTACCCATGCCTGAAGACTCAAACAAATTTGAGCTTCAGGTGCTGAGGTTTGGGTAACAACATATTTCACTTCCTTCTTAGGAAATAACCTCTTCATAACACCTTTGATTGGAATCCTCACTCTAATAAATCCATGCTTAATTCACCACCAACATCCCTGCAAAAATTTTGCCTGAGAAAGATGCCATATGATGCTGGGACGTTTGCTACCAAGACAGTCATCTTGATTCCTTTGTCTGGAAAGGTAGCAAATGTAAATTGGGCATCTTTAATTTGTCCTAGAAAAGGTACTTGCTTGTTCTCTATGGAGAAGCATCTACCAAAAGTTTTGGTCAATGTGAGGTTAAGGGATTCAGCCACTCTAACAGGCATGACATTGTTTGAAGCTCTAGAATCAATGATGTAATTATTCTGTTGATGTCCATTTATCAGCAATGAGATATAAAAAGGTTCAGTCCTACCAAGAGCAATAAGGGGAGCAGTGACAAGGTTGTTCTTAGTAGGTGCATTCCTAGCAAGATCATGTGTCACTTTGGGAATTACTTGTTCAACAAAGACGTTCTAGTGTTTAACACATTCAACTAGTCTATCTAATTGCTTGGGATGGGACTATAGAAATTCAAATTCAGACATTTGAATTTTGGTTCTCTTTATATGGTCAATGATATCAAATGTCTAGAACGAGCTAGGAGCAGAGGATGGGAAATCATCCTTTTGATTTTTGAAAGGGGGAGGACTAGACTGCAGATTTGAAGTAAAAGGCGTAGGGGCATTGGGATACTAACCTTTCTTGAAATCACTGGGTCCTTTGGCTGGAAAGGAAGAGTGGATCCCCGCTTAGTAATTAAAACTGCTGGTTGAGGTCGTTCCTCTACTTTCTCTTTGTCATCTTGTTGAGCTGATTGGTTCTTGGACCATGTGAATACAACATATGACCCCTCAACTGCATTGCCTTCACTCCTAGGTTCATCCTAATAGTTTAGGAAACCAATATGGGAGTTGCCAGCTAATTCTTCTTCTTTCTCAGTGAAGAGATTAACGTCATCGTCAAGATTCAACTCAGGTTGGAATGAGAAATCTAGTTCAGCTTCAAGATACCCAACTGCTAAGTTGTTTAAAGGCACTTTAAGGGTGAGGTTCCTCTGCGGAAGAGGAAGGTAATTTTGCTGTCCCTGATTCTTGGCAGCATTGCCTTGGTACACCTAATTCTAAACTGTCCTCCTGGCCATATCTCTATATGTAGGAGCAGATGACATCCCTTGCGCCATTTGCTTTCTGAGAGCTAGCATTTCATTTGCTAGATTTTGTACCATCGGGTCAGTGGTGACTGTAGGTGAATACTCAGAAGATGAAGAGGATTTACCTTTATTAGGGTCTTTCCTTATCTTTCCTGCCAAGATAAGGTCATCTTCTACCTTAGTAGCCATGTCCTTAGCAGCAACAAGGTCTATGTGTCTGGCCCATCTCAGTAAGAAACTCACTTCAAGAAGTTGTGAGTTGATGAAGAAGCATTTGAGGTTTTGAGGTGTCAGCTGGGTGACCATGGGAATCCTATGCCTCAGCTTGTTGAACCTAACAATAAAATCCCTCATAGGCTCATGAGGCTCTTTCTTCATCTGAGTGAGTTGGGCTAGCAAGGCATGTGCATCTTCTACAGGCTTAAACCTGGCTTCAAATTTGTTTTTCAGAGTGTCTTAATCAGTCACTGATCCAGCTTGAAGGTGGTAGAACCAATCTGTAGTAGTGCCTTGTAGTGTCTCCACGAATAGCCTGACCACTATGTCTTCAAATTCCACCCCTATTACACCGCAGGCTATGTTGAAAGCTGCAATGTGTTCATCAAGATGAACCTTCCCATCACTAAATAATTTGGGGAAATTCTTCCTTAAACTATGTGGAAGCTCATGCAGAGGTGGAGTCAGATTTAGTGGACTGAAAGAATTACCCCAAGGGCCTTGAGCCATGATTTGATTATGTAAAAGTGGGATAACTAATCCAGGTGGAGTGTGGATAGGCAAAGCTCAGCTAGCAGCAAAAAAAGAAGCTCTGACTTGTGTTGGTGGCCTGGTAGGGCTAGGAGAAAGAATCCTAGTTTGTCTAAGGTGAGGTTGTGGAGGAAACAATTCAAAATTACTCTATTGCACTAACTCAAAAGTAGGGTCAACAACACCTTGGGAGTTTTGGCCTCTGGTATAACATGGAGTTACTAGATTGTAGAACAAAAAATGGAAAAGAGTAGGATCTACTTCAGCTTGAAGTTTGAGACTTCAAACTGCATGCTCATCCCTAGTAGAGTCACCAAAAAATGTTGGGTGAATATTTTGTCAATCATCATACTGATCAACAAAATAGGTCTGATCAACTACAGCAGGAAGATTGGTCAGCCAGGTGTGCAGCATTACTACATCAACTGGAGACAAATCTCTCCTCTCATCAAGGGTAGGTTCCCTATAGATATGTAGGAGCTATATACAATATAAATAAGCAAAAAGTAAGACACAGGGGTGGGACAAACCATCCATCTCTCTTCTTTCAGAGATGATGCACACATACAAAGGAGAAAATATTGGCTATAAATGTTGAAGGCACTTCTCTTCTTTCAGAAGTGTCCTTACAAGAAACAGCAGGGGTTTCTTTCAGATAGTGAAATAAGTAGTGATCGAAGGGTGTAGTAACAGCAAGATGAAATAGAGCCCAAAGTCTCCACCTCAACTGCTCAAAGAGTATATCACAAAGGATAATGGGGGCACAAAGTCACCCCAGAATCCTCAACCCAAAAATAAAAAGAAAACACATATTGAAATCAATTGTGAAAGCACAAAGTCTTCCCACAATTGGTTTCAGGACACTTCCCTATTACCTTCACTAATTTTGCATACCAAATTAAATGAATAAGGACACCTTCAGATGACACAAGTTAGAACAGCCCAAAGTCTATGAAAAACCTACTTTCTTATTCAGATAACAATGAAAATGAAATTACAACCGGAGCTCAAAGTCTCAGTCTTTCTCTTTCAAAATAGGCAGAGTTTCATTCTTGTAAAATGAAAATTCCCCTATAACAATAAAAGAGTTTGCAATATATAGAGGAAGAAAGAAGGCCCTTTGGCACCCTTTTTACAAATGACCCATGTGCGTTCTCATCATTGGGAAGAGCACGCCACTTAAACATCATATGAGAAATCGTGGGCGGCACCATTTGTGTCTCCTAATGATCAATTCATAGACACTGTATCACCTACTAGAGTAACTCCTTGAGTTGACACCTCCTTTCACCACTTGGATACTTTGTCTATTTCTGCACTTGGCCTTTCTTTTGATTTCAATAAGTGACATGTGGCACGTTCTGCTACTAAAATAGTTAGGACACGTGGCAGCATCCGCTGAGTTTATAGAAGCTTCAAACACCTTTTGAGAGTCCTGCAGAAGAGGACATGTGTCAGCTTCCACTCTGCTTTATAATGGACACGTGGTGGCTTTCATTGCACTTTGTCTTTTTCCATTAGACATTTTTTCATGGGCTTTTCTCTTCAGTCAGGCTTTTCCTTAAGACAAAAGTTTGAAGGAATTCCTTCGAGCTCTGCCTTAGTCATTTTCCCACAGAAATACTTCTAAAATAATTCTAATGACTCTTTCACTTAATAATTTCCTTCAGACAAAAATTTCAAAGGAAATGTTCTATGTCAGCCTTTGAACAAACCTGAAGGAATTCTATCTTTTTAGTCAGTCACTTGGTTCTTCCTTTGAGTTTCGCACTCTATTTGAATTTCCATGAATTTTCTTTCACTTTAAATTTGATGCCTGAGGGGCCGTCAATGGTTGCCAGCTGCTTGAACCATATTGAACCTTAAACCTATGAACCTATGAAAGTTCTTTGGTTCATTGGTTCATTCTGTCTTTTTTTTGTTCCATCGCTTCCTAGTTCAATCACTTTCCCACTCTTTGGTTGAACCATCCATTGAACCACCTGTGTGTTACTTTTTTCTTGACTAAGGCCGCCTTTGAACTTTTGAACCTATGAACCATTAAACTTTGAACTCTTTCGATTCAAAGTTCAATCAGTTCATTGGTTCATTTTGCATCTTGCTCAATCATTGCTTCCTTTATCTTTCTAAGCTTTGGTTGAACCTTTGAACCTTGAACCAGTTGAACCTTTGAACCAATGTGGTTCAAAGTTCAATGGTTCAAGCCTCTGTCATTTATCATTTGTCGATTGAACTCTTTTGATTGAACCGAGGCGCTGAACCAATCCTAGAAATGACTAAGTGCTGAAAACTTGTTATTTTGAGAGCTTGCTTCTTTCTTGTAGAATTTGTAGAAATCAACCTGTGAAGCTCATAGAACTTGGCCTGCAAAGTCCGTAGATTTTCTTCTTGTAGAGTCCATAGATTCAATCATGTAGAGTCCATAGATTTTTGGAAAGCTTGAAAAAATAGGAATTTGAAAGCTCAGAACAAATTTTGAGAAGGGAAGAGAGAGGAGTTTTCATCATGTAGGACCAAGATAGCTCATATATTGTTCCAAAAATGAGTGACATTTTTGGGGACCAACAGCTGGCTCCAATTGGAGAACTTCCTTCTATTGCAAAAATTGATTGAAGGGAGTAGAATCCAGAATCTCCAGTGCCTTAAAAGCATGCCATTGGGCTACGGAGTCATGCTACCCAAAAAGAAAGGCTCCAAAAAGTGAAAACAAAAGAACAAAATAGAAACAAAAGACTATGCAAATACACATATGTACAGGGGGAACTCATCCGATACTTCAAGAGTTGAAGTGCTTTAGATGTTACCCATTGTGAGGTAGAGAAAAGAGAGTGCCATCTTGATACTTCAACAGGAAACTATTTTTACCATTGAGCTGATGAATAATAAAAGGGCCCCTCCATAGGGAATCAAACTTTCCATGCATCCCCTTTGGTTCTCTTCTCTTGTCCCATAGCAGGACTTGATCTCTAATCTGGAAATCACGATTCTTTGCTTTCTAGTCAAAGAGCTTTTTTACCAGACTTTGATGGGCGGCAATTTGGTCCACCACTACAGTTATCTGCTCATTTAGCTCAACAAGGCACATGATCCTCTTCTCAAGTGAGCTCTCATATGTTTGATCTTCAATCACCTTAGCCAATTTCAATGATAGAAATTCCTAGGTGATTGGTATCTCAGCATTGACACCATATAGAAGTTAGAAGGGATACATACCAATTTCTCTCTTTGGTGTAATTCTGTCTGCCCATAAAGCATTAACCAATGCCTTATGCCAAGTCCTTTGGTTGTCATCCACCAACTTCTTGATGATAGTCACCAGGTTCTTATTGCTTGATTCAACATGTCCATTCCCTTGTGGAAAGTAATCATAGGAGTGGGAGAGTGTAATTCCATAGTAGAAGTAGAATTGAGTAATCTCCTAAGAAGTGGAATAGGCTACATTATCAGTGGAAATTCTGACTGGGACCCCAAACAAGGACATGATGTTCTCTTTGAGGAAATTGCATACTACTTTTGAAGTAGCATGTTTGGTTGGAACTATTTTCACCCATTTGGTGAAGTAGTTTGTTGCCGTGAGGACATAGTCATGTCCAACACTTGATGATGGGTTTACAACTCTCATAAAATAAATTCTCCATTGCTGGAATGACTCCTCTATGATTACTGGTTCGAGGGGTAGGGCAGCTAACTTGGGCCTTCAAACAAACTGCTGGCACAGTTCACATCCCCTAACCCACTTGTATGCATCTTGAAAGAGAGTTGGCCAATAATACCTGGCTCGTAGGATCTTATGGGTAGTCATAGGGGCAAAAGAATGTCCTCCACAGGATGAATTGTGGAAGGACTTCAGAAGTCGGCTTTGTTGTTCCTTGTCCACACAACGAAGGAACATTCCATTAAGGCCCCTCTTGTATAGGCCGTTGTCCCAGAGGACAAAATTAGCAGCTTTCAGCTTGATGGTTCTCTTTTCTTTAAAAGATAGGTTTGCAGGACATTCACCATAAGTAAGGAAATGAGCAATCCTTGAATACCACTCATTCGTGGTGGAGACAAAGAGGATTGTTGGTGTGTCATTGACTTCTGGTTCTTCATGCAATGTTCCTCTTGGCTTGTTATCAACAATTAGTTAGCATAGCCCCTTTCTACGTACCAACTTTGTTGGCTTGATGATCAGATCAAACTCCTAGATCTTTGAAACCTAATTTCCTCTTTTCATCCTAAACTCCTACTGAGTCAGTATAGATTTCACTGTAGTGTCAGGGACTAAGGCAGTAACTCAAGAATTGAGGATGTAGAAATGAAAATGTTTCACGGCCTTCACCACTGCATAAGTGTGCTTCTCCATATTTGAGTACTTCAGCTCATGAGATTTGAGAGGATAGATCATGAAGGAAATGGGAGATTCCATACCTTCTTTATTCTGTTAAACCAAAATTGCTGAAAGTGTATGTTCCGAAGCATAGCTGTAAATTGTGAACTCTTTGCTGTAGTCTGGACAAGCCAAAATTGGATCATGGGCAATGGCAGTCTTGATATCCTCAAAAGCCGACTTGCCTTCTTCTATCTAGCTAAAGATGGCCTTTCCCTTCATCATGTTTATATTATGCCTGGTCTTCTCAACAAATTTGGGGATGAATCTTCGTAAGAAATTCACCTTTCTAAAGAAATAGTGAACAATAGTCTTGCTTGTGGGCAACAAAAGTTCTTGGATAGACTTGACTCTGTCTGAGTCAATCTTTATGCCTCCTTTGGACACAACGTGTTTGAGAAGTTTCTCCTCTATTACTCTAAAAATTGACTTCTTGGGGTTTAAGGAAATGCCATTCTAGCGGCAGCATTCCAACACTTACTGCAAATGGTTCACATGATCTGGGTGATGCTTAGAGAAGACAGTCAAGTCATCAAGATAAACTATGATAAACTTACCCATCTCATCCTTGAAGGCAAGGTCCATTGCTCTTTGGATGGTGGCACCAACATTTATCAAACTAAAAGGCATCCTTTTATATGTAAAAGTTCCCCAAGGTATGGTGAAAGCAGTCTTATGCTGGTCTGCTTCACCAACTTCGACCTGATTATATCTTGAGAAGCCATCTAGCATTGATAACATCTTCGAGCCCATCACTGTCTACAACACTTGATCCATGATTGGCAAAGGATAATTATCCTTCAAAGATGACTGATTCAAATTTCTAAAATCTACACAAAAGTGAATTTCACCATTCTTCTTTTTTACAGGCACTATATTGGCAATCCATGTGGAATGATGGATTGGGAAGATTATCTTGGCATTTAGCATTTTTTATATCTCAGATAAAATAGTACCTGATATTTTTAGATTATAATGCCTAGAATTTTTCCTATAAGGTGTTGAATTAGCCTTAAGAGGGATGTTGTGTCGAATTTCATTAGGCCAGAGTGATTTCAGGTCAGCATAAGAGTATGCTAGGACATCCATGTATTCATTGAGCAAAGAGGTGAACTTGAAATGCTCTTTAGGAGTACAACATTTCCCAATGTTCACTATCTTGGGGTCTTCCTTGGTTCCCAAATTTACTTGATCAAACTCCTGAGATGAGCTTGAATCCATTGGTTGTTGTCTGATGAATCTATCATGCTTATCAAATAGCTTCTCAAGGGAAACCAGGCCTTTGGGAATCTTATTCTCTTTCAGTTGCAAGAACTCCTCACCTATGTCTACATTTGATTTAGGAGATGTTTCACACTTATGAGGTTCGCTGCCTTCAAAATGCAGCCATTCAAAGCTATATTTTTGCTCCACGAAGGCAATGATTTGATCATCATTATTAAATACCTACCAATGATTGGCATTATCAGGTACACTTGGCCAAAAGACTAGTTCAATCGTGTACTTGTCTCCTTTGAAATCTGGGTGGGGGACCAAAAGAGTGGCTTAAACAGCTAGTGCATCCCCTTGGTCATTGAATTCTCTAGGAACTATAGAGATGCTGAAAGCATCAAAGTCTTCAAGCTGGTCCCAGACTAGATTGCGGTAATGATGCAATATTTCATTCTTGGTTTGAAACAAGTTTCTCACCTAAAAAACCACTAGTTCAGCATCTCCTTTAGCATGAAGGAGCTTGATGCCTTTGTCTCGAGCGAATCTTAATCCAAGCAATAGAGACTCATATTCAATTGTGTTATTTGTGTTGCTGAACTACAATTTATAAGATGAGGGAAAAATATCTCCTTGAGGAGATATTAACACAACCCTGGCTCTTGAACTAGTGGAAGAGCAGCTACCATCAAATTCAAGAATCCATACCTCATCTAGTACTAATTTTATTTTGGATTATTCTTCATTTGGGGGTGGAGATACTTCCACACTCACCTTCTTCTCAGCCAATTCCTCTGCTGTTCCAGCTGAATGCATTTCTAGGCTATCATCTGTAGGAGCTTCATCAGATGTCTCATGAACTCCATTCATGTATAGAAAGTAGTTACACATACCTGAAGACTCAAACAAAATTTGAGCTTCAGGTGCTGAGTTCTAGGTAACAACATATTTCACTTCCTTCTTAGGGAGCAACCTCTTCATAACACCTTTGACTGGAATCCTCACCTTTGATAAATCACTGCTTAATTCACCACCAACATCACTGTAAAAATTCCACCTGAGAAGGATGCCATATGATGCTGGGACATCTGCTACCAAGACAGTCATCTTGATTCTTTTTTATCTGGAAAGGTAGCAAACGCAAATTGGGCATCTTTAATTTGTCCCAGCAAAGGTACTTGCTTGTTCTCCATGGAGAAGCATCTACCAAAAGTTTTGGTCAATGTGAGGTCAAGGGATTCAACCACTCTAATAGGCATGACATTGTCTAAAGCTCCAGAATCAATGATACAATTATTTAGCTGATGTCCATTTATCAGCAATGAGACATAAAAAGGTTCAGTCCTGCCAGGAGTAGCAAGGGGAGCGGTGACAAGGTTGTTCCCGGTAGGTGCATTCTTGGCAGGATCATGTGTCACTTTGGGAATTGCTAGTTCAATAGGGATGTTCTAGTGTTTAACACATTGAATCAATCTATCTAATTGCTCGGGATGGGACTGTAGAAATTCAAATTTAGACATTTGAATTTTGGTTCTCTTTATATGGTCAATGATATCAAATGTCTAGAACGAGCTAGGAGTAGAGGATGGGAGTTCATCCTTTTGATTTTTGAAAGGGGAGGATTGGACTGTGGATTTGAATTAGAAGTCATAGGGGCATTTGGGGTACTAACCTTTCTCGAAATCATCAGGTCCTTTGGCTGGAAAGGAAGAGTGGATCCCCGCTTAGCAATTGAAACTATTGGTTGAGGTAGCTCCTCTATTTTTTCCTTGTCAGCTTGTTGAGTTGATTGGTTCTTAGACTGGGTGAATACAACATATGACTCCTCAGATGCATTGCCTTCACTCCTAAGTTCATCTTGATAGTTTAAGAAACCAATATGGGAGTCACCAGCTAATTCTTCTTCTTCCTCAGTGAAGAGATTATCGTCATCTTTAGGATTCAACTTAGGCTGGAATGAGAAATCTGGTTTAGCTTCAAGATACCCAACTGCTGAGTTGTTTAGAGACACTTCAAGGGTGAGGTTCCTCTATGGAGGAGGAAGTCAATTTTACTGTCCCTAGTTCTTGGCAGCGTTGCCTTGGTATGCATGATTCTAAAATGTCCTCCTGGGCATATCTATGTATGCAGGATCAGATGACATCCCTTGTGCTATTTGCTTTCTGAGAGCTAGCATTTTATTTTCTAGCTTTTGTACCATTAGGTTAGTGGTGATTATAGGTGAATACTCATAAGATGAAGAGGATTTACCTTTATTAGGGTCTCTCCTTATCTTTTCTGCCAAGATATGGTCATCTTCTACCTCAGTAGCCAAGTCCTGAGTAGCAGCAAGGTCTATGTGTGTGGCCCATCTCAACAAGAAACTCACTTTAGGCAGTTGTGAGTTGATGAAGAAGCATTTGAGGTTCTGAGGTGTCAGTTGGGTAACCATGGGAATTCTATGCCTCAGCTTGTCAAACCTAGCAATAAAATCCCTCATAGGCTCATGAGGCTCTTTCTTCATCTGAGTGAGCTGGGCCAGTAAGGCATGTGCATCTTCTGTAGGTTTGAACCTAGCTTCAAATTTGTCTTTCAGAGTGTCCCAGTCAGTCACTGATCCAACTTGTAGGTGGTAGAACCAATTTGTAGCAGTGCCTTGTAGTGTCTCCATGAATAGCCTAACTGCTATGTCTTCAAATTTCACCCCTATTACACTGCAGGCTATGCTAAAAGTTGTAATGTGTTCATCAAGATGAACCTTCTCATCACCAAAAAATTTGGTGAAATTCTTCCTTGAACTACGTGGAAGCTCATGCAGAGGTGGAGTCAAATTTAGTGGACTAAAAGAATTACCCTAGGGCCTTGAGCCATGATTTGATTATGTAAAAGTGGGATAACTAATCTAGGAGGAGCGTGGATAGGCAAAGCTTGGCTAGCAGCAGAAAAAGAAGCTCTGCCTTGTGTTGGTGGCCTGGTAGGGCTAGGAGGAAGACTCCTAGTTTGTCTAAGGTGAGGTTGTGGAAGAAAAAACTCAAAATTACTCTGTTGCACCAACTCAAAAGTAGGGTCAACAACACCTTGGGATTTTTCGCCTCTAGTATAACGTGGAGTTGCCAGATTATGGAACAAAAAATGGAAAAGAGCAAGATCTACTTCAGCTTGAAGTTTGAGACTTCAAACTGCGCGCTCATCCCCAACAGAGTCACCAAAAAATGTTGGGTGAATATTTTGTCAATCAGCGTACTGATCAACAAAATAGGTCTGATCATCCACAACAGGAAGATTGGTCGGCCAGGTGTGTAACTTTACTACATCAATCAGAGACAAACCTCTCCTCTCATCAAGGGGAGGTTCCCTATAGATACGTAGGAGCTATATACAATATAAATAAGTAGAAAATAAGACACAGGGGTGGGACAAACCATCCATCTCTCTTCTTTTAGAGATGATACACATAGACAAAGGAGAAAATCTTGGCTATAAATGCTGAAGGCACTTCTCTTCTTTTAGAAGTGTCCTTACAAGAAACAACAGGGGTTTATTTTAGATAGTGAAATAACCAGTGATCAAAGGGCGTAGTAACAACAGGATGAAACAGAGTGCAAAGTCTGCACCTCAACTACTCAAAGAGTATATCACAAAGGATAATAAGGGCACAAAGTCACCCCAGAATCCTCAACCCAAAAAGAAAAGGAAAAAACAAATTGAAATCAATTGTGAAAGCACAAAGTCTTCCCACAGTTGGTTTCAGGACACTTCCCTATTACCTTCACTAATTCTGCATACCAAATTAAATGAAGAAGGACACCTTCAGATGACACAAGTTAGAATAACACAAATTCTATGAAAAACCTACTTTCTCATTCAGATAACAATGGAAATGAAATTACAACCTAAGCTCAAAGTCTTAGTCTTTCTCTTTCAAAATGGGCAGAGTTTCATTCTTGTAAAATGAAAAGTCCCCTGTAACAATAAAAGAGTTTACAATATATAGAGGAAGAAAGGAGGCTCTTTAGCACCCTTTTTACAAATGACCCATGTGCATTCCCATCATTGGGAAGAGCATGCCGCTTAAACATCATATGAGAAATCATGGGCGGCATTGTTTGCATCTCCTAATAATCAATTCGCAGACACTGTATCACCTACTATAGTAACTCCTTGAGTCGACACCTCCTTTCACCACTTGGATACTTTGTCTATTTTTGCACTTGGCCTTTCTTTTGATTTCAATAAGTGACACGTGGTGCGTTCTACTGCTAAAATAGTTAGGACACGTGGTAGCATCTGCTGAGTTTATAGAAGCTTCAAACACCTTTTGAGAGTCCTACAGAAGAGGACAAGTGTCGGCTTTCGCTCTGCTTTATAATGGACATGTGGCAGCTTCCGTTGCACTATTTCTTTTTCCATTAGGCATTTTTTCATGGGCTTTTCTCTTTAGTCAAGATTTTCCTTTGAACAAAAGTCCAAAGGAATTCCTTCAGGCTCTGCCTTAGTCATTTTCCCGTGGAAAATACTTTCGAAAGAATTCTAATGGCTCTTTCACTTAATAATTTCCTTCAGACAAAAAGTCTGAAGGAAATGTTCTCTATCGGCCTTTGAACAAACCCAAAGGAATTCTATCTTTTTGGTCAGTCACTTGGTTCTTCCTTTGAGTTTCGTGCTCTATTTGAATTTCCATAGATTTTCCCTCACTTTAAATTTGACATCTAAGGGGCCGTCAATGGTGGCCAACTGCTTGAACCATGTTGAACCTTGAACCTATGAACCTATGAAAGTTCATTGGTTCATTCTATCTTTTTTTTTATTCCATCGCTTCCTGTTCAATCACTTTCCTGCTCTTTGGTTGAACCATTTGTTGAACCACCTGTGTGCTGCTTTTTCCTTGACTGAGGCCGCCATTGAACTTTTAAACCTATGGACCATTGAACTCTTTCAGTTCAAAGTTTAATCAGTTCATTGGTTCCTTCTGCATCTTGCTCAATCATTACTTCCTTTATCTTTCTAAGCTTTGGTTGAACCTTTGAACCTTGAACCAGTTGATCCTTTGAACCAAAGTGGTTCAAAGTTCAATGGTTCAAGCCTTTGTCCTTTATCATTTGCTGATTGAACTCTTTTGATTGAATTGAGGTGCTGAACCAATCTTGGAAATGACTAAGTGCTGGAAACTTATTTTTTTGAGAGATTGCTTCTTTCTTGTAGAATCCATAGAAATCAACCTGTGAAGCTCGTAGAACTTAGCCTGCAGAGTCCATATATTTTCTTCCTGTAGAGTCCGTAGATTCAAGCCTGCAGAGTCTATAGATTTTTGGAAAGCTTGAAAAAAGAGGAATTTGAAAGCTCAAAACATATTTTTAGAAGGGAAGAGAGAGGAGTTTTGGTCATGTAGGACCAATATAGCTCATTTGTTGTTCCAAAAATGAGTGACATTTTTGGGGACCAACAATGTGTTTATACAAAATCCCACAAAGTAAGATTGTTAATCCATGTTTGTGTTTGCAGTAATTGCATTATACTATGCAATGTATACTTACTATTGTTGACTTCTTCATTCAGAATGTTTAGTGAGCTTATTAAATATTTCCATCAATGTCTTTCATAGAAGCTACAATTGATATTAATTTTTTTTCATACAATCTCCATGGACTTGATATTCAAGGCTTCAAAAATATTATTGTTAACCTTTGAAATTTACAATAGGCATATATATATAATTTTAAAAATGTAATGTATCCATTACATTTTATTTATCTCATCTACTACATACAAAGGTTTGTTTAGCTTGTCTTTGAATTGCCACATGAAGCGTTGCCATATTATATAGATTTTTTTCCAAATGAATTGGTATGTTAAGTTTCTATGATGTGAAAAGACAATATCTGCTTTGGAACGTTACACTATCTACAAAAAATGTAATGCCTTCTCATATGTACATTTCCTTGTTAGAGGCTCAAAGTATATTCTTTCAATATAGGGTGTCAATTTCGTGAACAATGGTTGCCCTAATTATTACATGACTACGATGGTGTGTTATCAACTAGTCAGATTACCATGTTTATCGACACATCATTGTACTCTCGTGATGACCTTTACAGTGATTTATATAAGCATTTCAATGGTAAGGGTTGGTGTTGTAAAGCATATTTTTGACTTGATTGAATGCAATTTTTTATTTTTTGGTAACAAATACTATGAATGTTAAATGATGTACATTTAAGATGGATGAGTGGGAATTAGATGATTGCCTCAAATAACTTTATGCTAAGACAGAACAAATGGTATGCATTTTCAACTATTGTACTCAAACGTGAATTTGAGTTGTATTTTTTTTTTATTGATTTTAATCTGTTATGACATGCATTGTGTTAGGAGAAATAAGTCGGTGGGAAGTCATCATTATGTGTAAGTTCTTAGTTTAGATGTTCCCCTCACCCCCTCAGAGATATAAGGAGGAAGTTATATAGAGGATCAACAATTGGGGATGGTATTCCCACTGTTATGAGACAACCATCCCCTACCCATGAATAACCAGGCATACAATCCCAATGTGAGATGAAATGTTTACCAAATAAAAATGCATACAAGGAGATAACACAGGTAATTTTATTAATGGCTCATGTATTTTTAATGCATGCTTTAATGTTCTTGCTACATATGTAAAATGTTCAATATTTATGAACCATGGATTTTTTTTGATTTATTACATTGGCCTTTTTTAATACTGTAGGAGGAGGGGGTGGAGTAGACTAAAGGTGAAGAGGGTATCCCTAAAGCACCCAATGATTATTTCTCAATAGATGTATGGGAACCTTTGGCTTCCCTTAGTGTTTGATTACTCCTCATGTTAAATAATGTTTCTTTCTTCCCTCTTACAATAATCAAAATTACAATACTTTTGACTGACACACCATGTGCTTTCCTATGTTATTTTTATTTTAGTTAGGAGGGGTGGAGCGGAGACACATGGACATGGTTGCTAGTCACCTGCATAATGACTCTATCCCTATTAATGTGATTATTTTTTGTACTCTCTCTTTCATTTTTCATGCTCAATAATTTCAAACCATTCATCCCTATTTTTATATGTGATATCTTTTTTAATACTAAAGGAGGAGGGGGTGGAGTAGACCGAAGGTGAATAAGGGGTCACCAAAACATCCAATGACTATTTTTCAAGAGACGTATGGGAACCTTTGACTGCCCTTAATGTTTGATTGCCCCTAATGTTAAATAATGTTTCTTTCTTCCCTCTTACAACAATTAAAATTACAATACTTTTGATTGACACACCATGTATTTTTATATGTTGTTTTTGTTTTGTGTTTTAGTTGGAAGGGGTGGAGTGGAACCACATGGATGTGGTTGATATTCACATACATAATGACTCTATCCCTACAAATGTGTGTATTTTTTTCAAGTCTTTCTTTCATTTGACATGCTCATAGCCCTATGTTTTTTATTCCATTTATGTTTGGAGTTTGACTCACATTTATATGTCCACCTATGTAGCATGAGGAGGTAGAGTCATATGACCTCAATGATAATGATAATGAGGATGTTGTTGATAATGATGATGGTGATTGGCTTTCAGACCCTTCATAATATGAAATGGAGGAGGAACCAAATGCTGTAAGAACATTTTATTGTCTTTGATGATGCTATCTTATGTTTATTATTTTATGCTTATAATATTATATTATGTTTGATGATGTTATACTTTATTTATTGCTTTATGCTCTTAACCTCACATCTCTTCCTTGTTGAATGATAGTATGTAGGCAAGTACAAAATCAAGGATTGGGGTATTATGAGGTGGAATGTGCACCTTTGCTTGTTGAGTCCATGTGACACATTTATAAATAATGGTGGCTATCTATTTTGGTCATGAGACAGGATTAACACTAATCTTCATAAGATTCATGGTCAACAACCCATTCCAGGGAAGCCCCATAGGCATGCTAGAAGTGGGAAATGTACACCTAAGTGAAGATAAATCAATAAAAGGCAAACAAAAAGGAGGCCAATAGACTAACTCTTTAAAAATCAAAGCATTAACAAGAGAGATAGGTTGGAAATATCGTGGATGGCTAGGGATGATGTGTCCAAGTCATGTTATCTCAGTAAGATAGCCTTGAATTCTATCAAAGATGAGATGGTTGCATATGATTTGAGTGAAAACTTAGCATAGAGAATGGAATCTTGAATTTAGTGAAGAGAATATCATCAAAAAATGGAGTGAGAAAGAGAATGGGTTGATAAACAACAAGGTGCATGAAATAATGGACCTCGGGTTAAATGCATTACATTCATTGCTTTTCATGAAGTTAATGTTAAGTTTAATTTAGCTTCCTCAATATTAACATTGATATTTCTATAAAAATCACCATTATGATTATAGAGGGATGACCTTCAACCCCATTCTAGTGATGAGGATCACATTCCTTTGAGAGAAATGCATTTGCAGTTTGGTAGATATATTCATTGGGAAGGGGTTGTAATAAATGAAAGTGCACATGACAGGTTGCCTCATAAATTAATATTGTACTTATTATGATGACTATGTATTATATGCACTCTTGTTTATTCCTTTTACCTTTATTTTAACCCTACCATTACATATTTTGATAGTGATGTATATTTTTATTGCATATAGGATTTTGGTGGAGACAAGTTGGCATAGTCATAGGCATGGATGGACCATGTTTAGGAGGTATGATAGTTACTTCTTATTTACCAAAAATGATACATTTATTCTTCATGTTGGTGTCTTATTCTTATATTTTATCGAGGTTTATAAACTACACATTTTGAAATGCAGGTGTCCAGGGTGACATTCATATGTGTGCATTCATGTGGTTGACTGATTCCACTTCTTTGTCCATTTTTAGAGGCCTAAAGTCCATGCCATGAACATTGTATTGCCTTGAGACTATTGCCTTGGAAACTATTATTTATATACATATATTTTGGCATAATATGTATGACATATTTGATGTGTGGTTAAACATATTATTTGGATAGGAGATTTGAATACAAGTGTTTCTTTTCTATTTTGTGTTGAATACGTAACTTTTTATTTATATATGATTGAATTAATGGTTTGGTGGCTAATTTATATTTACCGATGTGCTACACAATCATGCATGGTTTAATGATGCAATGTTTTTCCCATATGCTCATCATATATTTTTTACATGTATGGTATGTGATGTTTTTGACTGGTGATTTATCATCTTCATATGTATACCTTATTCTCCTTTCATTATTTCACATGTTGGTGATAAATTTCACATGTTTGTAGGTCTCTATGTCTATATAAAAGTAAGTATGGTAGGTAGGAGTGAAATATAATATTTGTATGCATGGCTTGTCTCTCTATCATTCCTTTGTCTCATATCATGCATTTTTCATCAAGGCAATCGACACAACAACTGTTGATGACTATGGCCCATGGTTCAAGGCATGGGAGGAGGGGTGAGAAGGAATGAGGTAACACTCCAATACATTAGAATGACCATGCCATAGGTAAAGATTTCATACTTCAATATAATTATTTCATTATTTTCATTTAAGTTAGAAAACTCTTTGTGCGTAAGGGAACTATTTTTAATTATAAAAAATTGGATGTTCTTAACTTTTGAATATTCTCATGGACCCTCATTTATATCTAGATTTTTTTATATTTTCAATGCTAAAAATATTGAATTCTATCATTGACTTTAACGTGTATCATATTTTCATATAAAAATTCCAAAATCTAGAAGATAATGTGGCTACCCAATTACCCAAGGACATGGAAGAACTTCTCACAAAGATGAGATCCCAGAATGCAATGAGCACAAAAGAGCATCTTGATCTGTAACTATCACTAGCAGCTGTAAAAAACAATCACTCAAGAGGTAAACCCAATTTTTGACTGAACTTCTTGATGGTGCAAGGCAAAAGGTTATCAAGTTGGAAACTACATTGGCTAATAAGACCAGAGAGGTTAAGAATTTGCACCATGCACTTCTCATACAAATGGATGAGAAAATAGACAATGAAATAAAGTTTATCAATATACAAGCTTCCCATGCCTACATAATATTACTCTGTGAAGAAAGGGTAGAGACTATACAAGCCATGAAAATAAAGAATGAAGGAATAGTTACCATATATGAGTAGTAGCAACAGATTTTGAAGGTGGAGCTAGATATGTTGTTTGCACAAGATAATGTGAAGTCTCCCAATAGATGTGGTATTCCATACATAAACAATGATGATTAGTTACGTGCAATGACTCATGTGTCCAGTATTACATGATGTATGCTTATGACTTTGGAAGGAAATCAATTGAAACACATGTTTATTCATATTTTAATCTACAAAATCCATATTTATTTTCCACCAGTTGTTTACTTCATCTTGTGTATTTAATTCCTTTATGAATAAATAGACAAAGTTGTTCAAAAGTTGTTTAACAAAAGAAATACAAATTGACTTCTTATGAAAGTATGTTATGTCATCTTATTGATAATCATATGGCTTATGTCATCATGGCTTTTAAAGTCCCTCAAGTGGCTTCCTGACATGTTTTTTCAACTTCTTCTAATCATGTGTCTTATTTTTTAATTTTTAATATAAACGAAGTAGAAACAAGTGGTAATTACATATTTTATATGCATTTTTTGAGCCATGACATTTTTCTATTAATTGCAGACTTGCTTGATCCTATAACATATAAGATAGATTATTTATGAATGTTCATAAAAGATGGTATGCATGTCCTAAATGAATAAATATGGTCTGACCCTAATGTAACTCCTCCAACCTTTGAAAACCAAAATCTAATCCTTTTTTCACATGATCTAACTCAATTTCCCTTAGACTATGTAGATTACAAGGGTTTCCTATAGGATTGTGTCCCTATTAGACAACCAACAATAATATTTCAACCAAAGAAAGATTATAAACCACTTCAAACCTCTATAGTGAGATTATCAACATTTTTTAGAAACCAAAAACTCGCTGATCATATGGATTCTCTCAAAGATTAGTCCTTGTAGTCATAAAAACAATAATGCCAGTATAGAAAGAGGGCCTGTATGTTGTCCACTTCCATTCTAGGGTCTCTTTCTCTCAAGAATTATCATTAAGATCTTCTCTCCTAGTTATTCACATCAAAAAATTGATACCATAATGATCTTACCTCTCTCCCAATGTGCTTGAAGAATGTATAGCTTGACAATACATTTCCAAGTTATTTGAATGAACATATTTGAGAATACAAGTTTCAAGAATCAAGGAGGTTTTTATATTTAAGAGTGTGTTTGTAGACCCATGTTTGGATGTTGTTTCTCTTGTATGTAGATAGTATATTAATTATTAAGAGATCAGTGACATTGAAATTGTATTATGATCCTTGTCCAAAGATTCTTGGTAGTTGTTTAAAACTATAATCTTTTAATATTATCTAAGAAACCCTAAAGTCATGGAAAAAGGATCAGGGTAGGCTTATTTCCTATAACAATTAATGCAAAGTTGGACTATGTACATTTCATTGAAGGAAATGATCATTTGCTCAAGGATTAAGTATTTTGGGGCATCTTGGTAAGTTATTTGAATGAGATTTAAGTTCCTTTTGCCAAATTTTTTACATTGTATGTGTCTTATTCAACCTTTACAAACATACAAACATGTAAACTCACAATTTCTTGACATAATCAAATACATATTGATATGGAAATATTGGACAGTGGATTGGATAACAACATTTAATGATTGGAAGACATGATAGAGGGTAAGACAAACCTTAAGAAAATTTTATAGGTCTATGAAACTCATCAAAACATTAACAAATGTAATTTAAGCCCTTTCGGCTGAGATAGAGACAAGGAAACCCTAAACCTATGGTTTGATGGATATAGACTATTTTAACCATCAAAAATCAAGGAAACTTGGTGGGAAGTTGGATTATGAAGTGTTTTAACATATTGTATGGGTTTGAGGGTCAATGAGTACGTATATGTATTGTTAGAGAGACTTCTGTATAAACAAGTGCTAAAATTAACCTAAGAGACCTAATGAAAGGTAACAATGAGAAAGAGAAGTCTAGTAAAGTATTTTAGAGACTGATTTGGGTTATAAAACTATGAGGATAGTTAGATATTAGAAAAGGGTGTTTGCATAAATAGTATATTTTCAAATTGGAGAACCAACAATTCTATACCAAGTCCAAAAGCCCAAAAATAGGGCTACAAGGACTATGAGCTAAGTGCCAGAGTTGTGAAGAGAGGAGAATTTAAACTTGGAAAGTGTTTGTGAGGTAATGAAAAGGTAGAGAGGGTAATAAAACCCCTGATAAATAAGATCAAAGCTTAGATAAGCATATGAGAACTAGGTAAATATTGATATCACCAATTGAAGAATAAGAATAAGAATAAGGATTTTCTTCAAAGGCATTACAATGTTTGACAGTGTTTGTAAACATTTGTGTGAATTCAAAACCTTGAAATAGAGCTTTGAAACCCTGTTGATAGAGCTTGAATGTATAGTAAAGCAAATATATTCATTGAAAATTTGAATGGAGGCTCAAGTGTGTAAATCTAATGGATTAAAGAGGTGTTTTGTAACCATACATATCTTATGAAACTTTAAAATCCTTTTGAAACCCTACATGAATAGATTAAGAGTAATTTTAATGCCCTCATGTCCTAAAAACATAGTCAAAAAACATGTTTAGATACCTTGAACCTAAAAATATGTTGAAGAACCATAAACCACATAGTGAGCAATGAATTACTAAACTTTTTCAAAGAAATGCAATCAAGAATAAGGCAAAGTTTGAGACAAGTAGCTTATTGTCTACATCAATATTCAAGCATCAACATTAAGAACTAACATCAACAATAATTATGTAATAAATAAATATGTACATTCTTTACCATTAAATTAAAATATTTATCAATATTGAAACATATTTTTATAAAATTGTTGTATTGACTTTCAGAACCATCACTTTCATCCATTGGATCATAGTCATCATTGCTTTCATCCTCTATAACATGCATGTAAAAAATAGTGGTTTCATTCTTGAAATACTCTAGTTCGGTTGTATGAGAGGAAAGTCTATGTTGTGGGAGATTGTGTATCTCTTCTACAATGATGCATATGGATACATCGAATAAAGACTAAATGCCTAAAATAGGTTATTCCAAACACTATATAGTTTGAAATGTACTCTAAAATGTAGTTTCAAACCAATGAAAATATTTTGTATTTGATCTAGATGCACATAGACATTAAGATAATTAGACACCTTCATTAGCAATAACTTATCCAAGAAGGGCCTAAGATACACTGGAATAGCACCATTAGTACCCCATATATTAGGTAAAATAACATTGGCCTGTGACCATTCATATGACCATTGTATGTAGAAATCATTGTCGGGCCTATCTATGAGTGCCATGTACTCATATCTCTTCATCAGAACATGGTAGTTAGGATACACCATGTTGTAATGTAGGAGAACATTGACCTAATTCAATCCATCAAGCTACCTAAAATTTTTTGTGGTTCCAAGCCTCCTCCAATTGATGGCCTTGACCACATTGCATGAGACTTCATGTAATGTTTGTCATTCTATATTGAGTTGCTCTAGTACATTTGATTTCTTCCATATAAATTTATAGAATTCTTCTCATATTTATAAAACATTCCCCATGTAGAATTAATGCCACCTACCACACAATTAAAAAAATTAATTAGCTATAATTTCCAAAAATAAATCACAAATTGTAGTTAATCATTCTACTTAACTATTGAATAAAGAGAAGATAAACTATTGAATAAATAAAGTTGTATGAGTTTTTTTACACCCTTCTTTATTTAATATTTATGCAGACTCATTATGAATTATATTGATAGATCCATGAATCCATATGTAGGTTTTTAATGTGTTTGTTAAAACCTTTTATATGTTAGTGGTTGCATTAAGAATGTATCATAGTTGAGAAACAACTCAACCTTAGAGAGTTTTGTTTACTACCTAGTGAGGGACTAATTTGTCAAATAAGGTGTGTTATTTGGTGTGAACAGTAAAAATTTATTGAGTAACATAATAAAACTATTTTGAAATAAAAATAGGTCCTTGATATGACTAAGAATAGGTTGAATGATTCAAATAATTGTTTAGGAAGCTAAAATGTGGTATTCTGCCTTATGCCCTGCTTTGTGTCTATCAAGAGACAAAAGGGTTACTTGTTTCTTGGGGATATACTATAAACCTATTGAAACCATTTAGTGAGTGAAGTTTTTGTTTTAATCAAACTAAGTGATTCCAAATAAGTAATAAATTCCAAGTACAAGATATGGTAAAGAAAAGGGTCAGTGAGAGCCCTGTTTGGGTTGATAGTCATCTTGTATAGAGGGATAAGACTTATTTCTTTGTCATGTAAATTGAATCGATGGAGTTATATGGTTAAGTATCCATCTCATAAAAATAGGTTTGAAATCCTATATAATCATTATGAAACACTTGACACATGAATACATAACCTTGTTGTTGCTAGAAGACCTACAAGTTACAAAGTGGAGCATAATCAACGTATGGAGGTCAAGTTCTCTCATATAGAAGTGAAATCATAGTTTATAGTAATGTTTTTTGTTTGAAACATGAATAATAAGGTGTTAATATTGGAAACACTCAATTAAAGGTCATTGTAATGTATTAGTGCACTAACCCTATTGTGTACAGTCCATAAATATGCCCAGTCAACTGAGAAAGTTGATATTTAACATGGTAAGGACAAAATTAAAGGATCACACCCAATGGAAAAGATGAAAAAGGTCAAAAAAGATTTGAAAAAGTTTATTTTATCCTTTGAAATGACCTATTTATCTAAAAACTAATTTTACAAGCCCATGGGTTTGTTTAGGCCTAAGAAACCCTAGAATTAGGGTTTTAATGTTTTTGAGAGATATAACCATCCAAAAAGGCTAAATTTTTCTAATATTTCCCTATATGATATGCTTGATGTAATATCTTGGAGTTTGAAGATGAATATTTAACTAAATGTCAGGGGGTGTAAATAAATATCAAAAATGTAATGACATCTTGGGAAATGTGCTTGGATTGATGAAACCAAGGATCATCTGCTTAGGAATAGGCTACAAGCAATGAAGGAGTAATGTGACTTGAGATATAAAATGGAGTTGAACAGGGTGATTAAGCCCTTAAAATTTACTAGAGGCAAGTGTGATAAGATCATTCAAGACTATATAAAACCAAATATTGATTCCTTTAAGCCTTAACCAAGATTTGACCCTTGCAAGCTACAAGGTGGTGACCTAGTGAAATACAAAGTAAAGGTATAACACTAAGTTTGTTAAGAAAATGAATGTTATAAACTTTGGAATAGAGGCTTGGGGTCATGTGACAGGAATACTAATGTCAATAAGGTCTCGATTAGCCTAAGTATTAGTAATTAAGGAACTAGACCAACAAGAATAGTGTAAAAAGGGGAAGAACTAGTGTGATGTAAGGGAAATCAAGGATAAGTCAAATTCATTGATTGTGATTAGTCAAGGATAGAGAACCAGATTATGATTCTAATAAGGACTTCTCCCTAATACCTTTGTATCATGAGGTAAGTATGATTGTAATGGAAATGAAATCTAGTGATATTCAATAGTGTGTATATGGTTGATACGAAGCATGTGTTTCTTAGTTCCCTAGTAGAAGGATCAAATTGTGTTACACAATAATCACCTTGTTCAAAATAAAAGAAACTTTGAGCATACTATATGAACCCTATTTAGAAGGGATTGAAATGATAATTTTTTTGAAAGAGTGAAGAGAGGGTGATGTCAAAGAGTCTATAATGTGTTGATACAATGAGAAATATTTTATAAGAGTCTATGAGAAGGATGTGTTTGAAGATAAATAAGTGACAAGCATATAGATCTATGTATGCCCTATTTTGGGTTATACAACCCAGCTAAGAAGTGTTTGAATCATAAATAGATGTATGAATAAGTGTTGAGGAGTTGTAATGTTGTTTGGGAAAGATGAACAATGATTTAGATAACCCTTTAGAGACCTTCAAATGCATCTAAGTGTGAACTGTCAATCTAAACCTAAACATAGTCAAAGAAAACATGCACATTTGACTATAATTTGATTGTTGTAGCCATGAAATGGATTGTATAAGAGATCTATCCTATTTGTAAAGTTATAGGAGTTTAAAATATACCATAACATGGAAGGTGCATCCTTTGAAGTGATGTGGAACTTGAGATAATGAATTTAAAGACCTCTTGGGCCTGTGTAGGGCATGAAAACCATAGGATTAGGGTTTGGGGTTTAGAATGAGTTTTAGCCATACAAACTTGGTGAATTTTTTTAATATTGATATATTTAAGATAATATAATTATTTAACCTAGTTTCAAACTTGTACAATCCCAATAAGTATGGATTTTGAATATTGTGGTGCCTTGAGGGTTTATAAGACCTAGTGGAGTAAGGGTAGTGAAGGAAAAGTAAATTTGTCTAAAGGAGTAGGGTAAGAAATGATTGATTAAGTTGGGGGATATAAAATGGTATCAAAAAATGTCAATATTTTGAATTTTTTGTATATACATTTCCCAAACTTAGGAGCGTTGTCAATTTGGATGGTTAGTTGAGGGGTGGCTTAAAGAAGGAAGTATATTATGTCTTGGGAGTTGTGTCAGATAAGACAATATAAGTTGTATGGCCAAAAAGGGTCCTTGAAAATGTCATCATTTCTTTGAGAAGGTCTGTCTAATACTACCAATAAGGAGAAATGTCCAAAAAAAGGCTAGAAGCCTTGTGAAGACAAACTAAGCATTGTGTGTAAAATACAAAGGCAAGGGGTGATCCAAGACTTAAAAGGGGTATATATAGGTATATTATGATACTTAAAGACTATCCATGATTTAAGGATGTTTCTTTGGAACCTAAGTATAATTTTAGTCCTTGAGACCTAAAAAGGTTGCTTAAGAAGGAACTAACTAGTGTGTGAGTCCTTATACCATGTTTCACTTATGACAAACAAATTTATATTTTTCACTATTTTCCTAGATATTTGTAGGATACAATTCAAAAAATTTAATATCCATATCCAATAAAATTTCCCACCTTACCTATGACATATCCAAATATTGTTACATATCTAAGGTGCATTTGGGTGTTTTTAACATGGGAAAATGTGATGAAGAGACTAGGAGAACATCTATTAACATAGTTTACATGACTTAGAGGACTTTCCTTAACTCAATCATCAACTCTACTATATAGGCATGACGTTAAATTGGTGATCTTGAAATACATTTTTGTTTGATTATTCTAGCTAATTTATGATTTTTAGATACTAATATGAGACATATTTTGTTCCATTTGTATTGACACTCTAATAACGGTAACGGTTATGTTACCAAAAGAGTGGTTGGTGATGATGTACATTATATTATTAATTTTGGGCATTGCTTAAATTATTTCGTGATCCTCCAATGGGTAATATTTTCTTACATTTGATCATATTAGTTCATCCTAGTCCCCTAAGGGGTACTCTCTTTGCATTTACATGGCGAGATGAGGGAATCACAAAAAGATTAGGTAAAAATAATATTCCAACTAAGGGATAAAGGATGAGCACCATCACAAAATTAATATAATTGAAGATGAACACCATCGTAAAATTAGTTGTCAAAAGGTAGTTGATGTAAAAAGTAGTTGTAAAAAGAGGACTAAAGAGACTCTTCTAAGCATGAACAAGGTATTAAAGCTACTAATGAATGAAAAGAACCTCAAAACTATTGCATTCTTCATTTATATAATTTCAATAAAATCATTTATTTATATAATACTTATAAATTCAATTTATGTTTAAAACAATGGATATATTTATTGCATTCCTTAGGGTAGGGTTCACATATCATTTAGAAAATATTTTAGGAGATGATACATTTATGCAATATGTTACAACATGTGGAAAGTATAAAATAACTATTCACCTTTAAAAAAAGGTATTTATTTTTCATTAGATGCGTTTATTATTATTACATGCATATATTGTTATTATGTTGTCACTAAAACCTATAAAGGGATACAATCAGGATGCATGATCTCTATTATGTCCACCCCTATCTCGCTGCACTACCTTGTTAAGATCGTCATCCCAAACTTGTCATTTTGGATTATTACAAGGTGGGGTTAGAAAATGTGTCATCTCCTATGACATGCTATGATATCTATGTCTATTCATATTTTATATGAAGTCTCTCTATCTATGGGTGGAAGTTCCATGCCCATCATGCACTTTTTGGAATGTATGAGACATTAGGTGTTGTGCATTTGATATCACCTATTCTACACCTTATTTTAAACTTGTTCCATACACTTTTTGAAAAATTCCATAGTTTATACATTTTTATCCACTGCACAACATCTATCAAATATCTCTCATGCTCCACATATTAGGGCCTCAACATCATAAACTCTAGAAATATATGAGATTTATTCATAAAGTGAAAACCATCCAGTCAAAAATGCCAAAAAATACGACAAACATATGACTACAACTAGTTACTAGACTTACAATATTATCCCCCCTCAGCTGGTCTTTAGTGTCATCTACCAAATTTGATACAACACCTTCTAGTTCATGACTTGATCCTTGCATATCCATATCTGATATACCATGCATTTTGGTGTGTAAATATCCAACATCCATGCCTTGTCCCTAATTTTTAATTCAAACTCTATTTTCCTTGACTTGGGAAATGAAAATAAATTATACAAATTATAATGACCTGAAAGTTGTTAATGCATACAGTATGCAAGAGAAATAAAACTTACATGGTACTCAACATCGATGTTGTTGATGCTCTCATTAACACCATGCATTATGGTTGCATCCTCTATAACTACCTAAGTTGTCATCTTTCTCATTAGGTCCACCTTGATCACATGCTTGAAAGTATATATTTGGATTGAAAATGAGCAATTGTACATCAACATAGAAGGCATTACATTGAAGATGTGATAATTCAATGTCTCATATTTCATACTTTGCACCCATATCATATGACGGTCACTATTATTGAAGGTAACTTGAGAATTTGGGATGTTCAAAGCCTGTACCCATGAAATATTTTCATGTCTTTCTACTTTGAAGTTCTTATGGAAGTCGGTGTCCTTGCATAATTATAGCCACCAATAATGTATGTAAACTCATATTGTTAGTTGGTGAACCAACAAATCCACCCTATAATGTGCAGAAGTCATTACTATGCTTAAGAAATGAGATTTCAAATGGGAATGGTAAGATTGTATAGATGCATTAGTGTCTTTCCTAGCATGTGGAAGTGTTCAAAAACATCATGACCACATTCCAACCCTATATACCCAATGTTGTTCCCAATATTTGCCAAAATTAGGCTAAGAGGAGATATATCTTTCTACAAAAAATTTGGACTCCCTTTTATCCATATACTCATCGATATAACTAGGCATTATAAACCCCAAGTCTTAAAACATCACACATCTAACATCATCATCTTTCACTTTTTCTATCAAATTCTTCAACCATGTGTGATGAACATACCAAATTCATAAGTAGACCTCATAGTTGAATGTTTCCCTAAATAACATAATATTTTTTCATAAGTCAAAGGAATAAGGTGGGGATGGTGTTTATGAAAATATAATTATGAAGCCCATGATGTATGTAGGAATAATGATGATGCACATAATAGATTTTATCTCTACATCGACATCATTGACCATGAAGGAACTAATTATCCATTCAATGTCTTTCAAATGTACTCTTTGAAGAAGAATTTGTATCCATTATCTTCTGTTGATAGTACATGATCGAGACATAATGACCCATGCAATGGACACACCTTTGTGTTTGGAATCAAATGCCAATAGTGTGTATAATTTAAACTATAAAATAAAATAATAAAAACATTGGAACAACTACTATTGTTAAAAACATCAAAATAAATAATATTATCAGCTAATCTTACAAACATTGGCATAATACCTTCATCGTATTCATTCCAAATTTTGCATCCATCATCGATAAGCTATACTTCCCGAATCTCAACAACCATTCCATCTATTATGGGAGTTGGATGCCCAAGATGAAGGGGATTTCCCCATCCCCATTAAGCTCTCCCCTATTGTATCCCTGATATAAAAACCACATGTCAGGATTGGCCAGTGCCCATTCCTGAAAAATTGTTGCATCATCGTCATTGTACACATATTTTTCCACCTTGATCAATCACTCTCTATTGTATATGTCATCCTTGCTCAAGACATCATCCCACTTCATTTCACCACTAAATAATATAAGTTTCTCATGCACCATCTCCCAATGTTTAAGGTGGATAGCATTAGCAGACACTCCTAACAATAGTAACCTATGAGCCCATTCATTAATTTGGTGGCTAATGTGAGGAGAAAAAAACATTTCTTGCCCTTGAACTATTCATATTATTAGTTGTCACAATAGTTGTGCTTACTGTCTATGTGTTCTACTTGATTATATGTGAGCAACACATGATCGGCTCTACAGACCATGCATCATGTGTTAAAATGACAATGACAACCACACCTTATATGACTACAACCTAGATGGATACCCTTTCCCAACTTGGGCATTAAATACTTGTCTTTAGGCATGGCATCAATTTCCTAAAAGTCATCGGGGCCATATAAACACCAATACCTGCATGATTATGGCGAACAAATAAATAGTCATGTAAGATGAAAATAAAATGTAAATGAATGAAACATAATAACATCTTAATAGACACCAAATTGCAATGTATAGTGTGAGGTGACTCACATGACATATTTAGAGATTGTGGTGATCTTGATATCCTTTTTAGCAAAATTTGAATATCTCTTGTGATTTGAAACTGAAAAAATTGTAGGGAACAATGCCCTTTTCGATTCTCCTTTGATGAAGTCATCAACCCTATCCTACTAAACCTAGGTAACCCATAAGTCTTCCTCATTGATGTCAAGAAAATTGGCCCACTTGATATAATTGTAATCAAATGGACCCTTGCATGAATTTTGTAGTTTAAATTTCATTATTTCTTCCCACCTTTTTACTATCTATTACAACCTACAAGGAGAACATTTCATTGAATGAATTAAAAATGGACCTTTTGTATTTTGAGTGAACGTAAGTTTTCATGTATTGTAGAGGACTTTTTTTTATTGAAATCAATATAAAACCCTTCATAAAACATATGAAAATAAATGCATCAAAACATACAAATGGACAAAATAGTGCATGCACGAGGTAGTTTCATTTATAGATGATCTTAAGTGGCATGCACTAACTATTTACGTGTGGGCCAGGCCCAGGAATGTGATTTTATGATGAAGCGCATAGCTTCAAGAAAGGGTTAAAAACAAGAAAAATTTCTAAGAAGCCCATAAAATGAAGGTAAGGGTTGAAGAATAGGGAATTTTCTATGAAGCCCATAAAATCAGGGGATGGTCAAAAAAAGAGAAAATACTAAGAATCCCACATGATATTATCATTGTCCATCAAATAATCATTCGATGTATTGAACTAGAGGTATGGACATACTGGTAATTTATGAACAACGCATAAAAGGAAATGATAGTAGGTGACACAAGAAAATTTGTATGACATGTGTGCATTAAAAATTATATGAGCCCATATAAGATGTAATTTATCCCATTCAATTATAATGGTAGGTTGCATTATCACCCATAGTAAGGTCAAGTCATAAAACATATTGAGTTATTAGAGCTTTAGTGTAGCAAAATAGGCCACCAATTATATTTAAATGATTTCCTCGTATACCACCACTACCATAATTCTCATGTATCAGACCATAATTTTTGGCCACTAAATTTACGGAGGCCCATGAGAAGACAAAACACAATTATGAAACTAAATGAAACTTTCTTCTTCATTACATGTAAAAAATTAGATGAAAAGTTGTCATGATTAAAAATATTCTTCTTCATTACATATAAAAAATTATACCATTGTCCAATGTTAATTATTTACAACTAATCTAATTAGTACCCATCATGATCACGGGCATTTCTATCATCCTCAGATTCTTCTAATGGTGTTTGAAATTGACTTCTTCACCACATTGCTTCTTGGTACGTAAGGTCATCCAACACATGTTCGATATCTAATTCAGGATGTGAATCTAGAGAATTCCATAATTGCATGCAATTATCATGAAGACCATCCCATGTTGAAATTTGAAATCTAATCACAAGGTGATGTGTATGAAAGAATGTCTCTAGCAAGAATGTTACATAACTAGTTCTATCAAAGTACATGTCAAACCAACCTTTCATCATGGGATTCAATGATATTTAATGTTGTGGAATAATTAATTATGATAAGAGATTATAATTAAAATTAAATCTATAATTTCCATTTGTTTATGTGACCAATTTCATTTTAATAGATCCCAAGTAAAATCATTATTAGTATTCCACCAAATCCTAAAAATGTGATTTGCATGAGTATCCCAAGACGGTGGTGGATGACTAAAAATTTCATTCAATCCAACTGTAACTTGAACTAAGTCTCTTCTTGTTACATCTATGAGTTGTATTAGGGAATTCTATAAGTTATTTTAATGATAATTGGAGAGGGGTTACGAAAATAGCAACATACTGTAAACAAACACACAAACTACCAATATGACAAATATCATATTAACATTCAACACTATTACTTTAAAAGTATTTTATGGGCCTCCATACTAAGATAGATCCATAACATGCATGTGATTGGAATCTCAACCATGAGATAAAGGGCTTCACCTCATATCCTATATAATTCAATGCAAGTACATGGTCTTAATAACCTTAATTTGATACAAACACTTGACACTAGATATATAAGGGAAAAATTAAATCAATATATAACTCTTTTGATCGAACGTTAAGACCTTTTGATATTACATTATAAAAGAAGCATAAGAGACCCTAATTATAATTGGGTTGGATCAGAATATAAATGATGAAATGACCAAGTGTTGTGTGTGTGTGCGTGCACGTGCCTGTGCACGTGCACTCCTTAAGGGCATAAATACATGTGGGTTGAACTTAAAATATAGTAAAAGGGATAAATAAAGGCACAAAAGACCCATAAATTAAGTGGATAGACATATGGGCTAACCAATGAAAAAACACTAAAAGAATATTTTAGACATTTTGAGAGCATTAATAATTATAAAAAGGAAAATGAATAGTTGATATTTAGGTTTTCATACAATTTTCATCTAATGGATATATTATTATATGAAGATGACAAGATGATAAGACCATTAGGACATAAGATAATGGAGGATGAAAATGATATGGACAACTTAGGACATAGGATAAGATGATTGGGATACTCAAGCCATAAGACAAGACAACTTAGAGGTTTTGTACTTTTGTGGATTTTATAATTTTTAGGGTTTTCTTTTTTGGATTTTTTCAATTTTTAGATCTTTTGAGAAATTGTATGTACACTATACAAATGGGGTTACTAGTAAAGGGAATACCAAGACTAGAAACTAAGATAAGGATGGATGGAATAAATGGATGATATGAAAAAAAGATGAGGGTAATGTTGAAAATGGTATTAGGACCAAGGAAGAATGGACTAGGGATCACAAATGACCACATCGTGAAGGAACCAGATAATCTAGTTTCCCAAGTGTCCATTGGAGGATATACCAAGATGATTACAAAACATGTCCCAAGACATATTCTATTCCATTACAAAGGTTAAGACTAGATAAAATGATGGACATAATGGGATGCAATATATGATGGTAGATGATCGGTAGGATCAATGGACTGAGGGATATGATAGACAAGGATGATATGGATGGGATTAACAAGGGATAGATTTTTCCCCCAAGTATTGAGGTATAATGCGGACAATTAATTATTTTACCATGATGTAGGAAACTAGTTTTCATCATGTTGCTTGCCCAAGGCACTAGAAGACTAGTTTTTACCATTGGACAAATGATGATTTTTTTTTAATTTATTGGCATCTCAATTTATTAGAGGTGGGCGAGATGTAGGATGCAAACATTTTCTTGAGATTTAGCCAGTGCCTATTTTAGAGATATGATACTAGGATCATGTTATCAATATCAGATGTATTGATGTCTTTGTGACCTTAATTGACTCTTGATTGGGACCCCTCCAGACATCTAAATTGGGTGTCTTTGTCACCCCTATAATAGATAATGTTGCCTAGGTTTGTGAGGTGTGGAATGTGTTGTTCCCCAAAAATGTCACTCATTTTTGGGACATCATGTGAACTATTTTGGTCCTGTAAGACCAAAATTGTCTCTCCCCTTTTCAAAATTTGTTTTGAGCTTTCAAATTCCTCATTTTCCAAGTTTTTTCAATTTTCTATAGAATCTACAGACTCAAATCTATGGACTTAGTTTCTACGAACTCTGCCAATTCCAAACTATTGACTCTACAGGATTGAAATTAGATGGTTCAAACAAGTTCAATGACTTCAACAAGTAAATTCTCTCCAAGGAGCAAGTTTCTAGCACTCAGGCAATTTTTGGATGGGTTCAGTGCATTAACGAGTTCAACAATTCCAAGGTTCAATGCACGGGTTTTTCATTTTACGTGGGTTTTGTCTAAGTCTCAAAGTCGAGCGAAAGCTTCCAAGTGTCGTCTATCTGAACACTTTATAGTTTATTCTCAAGAAGCAACGAAAGTCATCAAGTGTCCCATTGTAACTCAGTGGAGTGCGACAAGTGTCGACATATGTGTCTCAAGCTTTTCATAAGTTTTAAGGCTTAAGGCTTCTCAAAGTTCTATAGAGGGCGATAAGTGGCAACTGTGAAAGGTTTCAATATGTTTTTCTAAGAGCAGTGGAACATGCCACGTGTCCCTTGCAAAGCTCGGTAGAAGCTGACAAGTGTCAATGTCTGCAGTTTCTTCCTTCTGCCTCTTGGTTTCATAAGGACTATAATGGGCCCTAGATGAGTTGCCATAAGTCAAGCGGAAGCTGCCAGGTGTCAGCTACTGAGACACATTATAATTTATTTCTCAAAGAAGTAGAACTTGTTGGATCAATGTGTCATCTTCTGCATGAATCCAAGTGAGTCCTAATGTTTCTATAGTGTTTCTAAAGTTACAGCAGAAGCCACCACGTGTCATCTTTTGTAATACTCTCAAAAGGTACCTAAAGCTTCTATAAGTTAAGCAAAACATGCCACGTGTCTCATTATAACTCAACAGAGTGCGACAAGTGTCTGCATCTGTGTTCTCCTTTTGAAGCTACTCAGGCAAGAAGTGTTGTGGGTCCCATTCTCTGTAAGTTTCTAATAAGTTTCAAAGCCATGAATCATGCCACATGTCAAAGACGCAGAGCCAAGGAAAGATTTCCTTCAGACAAATTATCTAAAGAAAATAAAGAAACAATAGATCTCTGAAGGAAATAAAGCTCGAAGGCCACCTGGTGAGCCCGAAGGGTAGGTACCCTCTAGGGAGGCACTTGACACTCAAAAAAGGACACATAAAGGAGATTTGAAATACTTAGATGAAAAGGAGCCTTCAAGGTTCATGATTCAACATGGTTCAAGTAGCTAGCGACCATTGATAGCCTCGCAGACATTAAATTTAAAGTAAGGAAATATCTATTGAAATTCAAATAGAGTATGGAACTTATAGGAAGAACCAAGTGACTGGCTGAAAAGAGAGCCCAAAAGCCCAAATTTTGGTGGGGAAGAGAAAACAATACAAAAGATCAAAAGTATCTACGTAGTAGTTAATTCCAACGGTAGACAGTCTGCAAGGTAGTTTTCTTGAGCCCTTAAACATTGAAGACACGACCTATTTGTCTCCCTGGGAGTAAAGGCAAAATGAACAATTACATAGACATCATAGGAAAAAGACCAGATGATCCAAACCCAGAAGAGGATAGTTGAGATAAAATGACACACAATAGTTAAGGCAGTTGCCTTGTTCCATCATGCCCCCTTGACCGAAATGAAAATGCATTCAAGGCATTGAATGCACAGCATGGGCCATTCCATGGAACAAAGTGCCGAGCCTCTCTTGACCTCTATATATTACAATCTCTTTGTTTGTTTTAAGAGAGATCTTCCCAATACAGAAGCAAAACTCTGCCCAGATTGAAAGGCATTTCCTGAGACTTTGAGCTTAATTTGTTTATCATATTTCTTTATTTGAATGAGAAGCAAGTCACTTCAGGCTTTGTGCTATTATAGCTTGTGTCATTTTAGGAGATTGTTCTTATGTCTATTTATTGAATGCATTCTTGTTCATTTAAATTAACAAGCAAAACTAGTGGAAGTAATCAGGAAGGTTTCCTGAAGCCAACTGTGGAGAGACTTTGTGCCCCCATAATTGCCTTTAGTGTGTTTGTATTTTATATTCCTGTGTAAAGGATCTTGGGATGACTTTGTGCCCTCATTATTCTTCATATTCTATTTCTATTTAAAGGACCTTGGGATGACTTTGTGCCCTCATTGCCCTTCGTATCTCACTCTTGGGCAATCAAGGTGGAGACTTTGTGCTACATCTCAGTATGCCGGTTACTACGCCCTTGGTTACTAGTTACTTGTCACTACCTGAAAGAACTCCTATTGTTTCTTGTAAGAACACTTCTGAAAGAAGAGAAGTGCCTTCAGTGTTTTCACTAAGATTTTCTCTTATGTTTGTTAAAATCATCTCTAAAAAAAGAGAGATGGATGGTTTATCCTACCCCTGTGTCTTACTTTTTGCTTATATATATAACATATAGCTCTTCATATTTAATAGGGAACCTCCCTTGATGAGAGGAGAGATTTGTCCCTTTTTGATGTGGTAAAACTGCACATCTGGCTGACCAATCTCCCTATGCTATGGTGATAGGAACTATTTTATTCATCAGTTAGTTGGTTGACAAAATATTCACCCAATAGTTTTTGGTGACTCTGCTAGGGAAGAACAAGTAGTTTGAAGCCTCAAGCTTCAAGCTGAAGTAGGGCCAATTCTTTTCCATTATTATTCTACAATCTGGCAGCTCCACACTATACAAGAGGCCAAAAATCTCAAGCTATTATTGACCCTATTTTTGAGTTGGTGCAACAGAGCAATTTTGATTTGTTTCCTCCACAACCTCACATTCAATGAACTAGGAGTCTTCCTCCTACCCATACCAAGTCACCAATACAAGGTAGAGCTTCTTTTTTGGCTATTAGCAGAGCTTTGCCTATCCATACTCTACCCAAATTTGTGATCCCACTTCTACATAATCAAATCATGGCTCAAGGCCCCTGGGGTAACTCTTTTAGTCCACTAAATTTGACCCCACTCCTACATGAGCTTCCATGCAGTTCAAGGAAGAATTTCCCCAAATTTTTTGGTGATGGAAAAGTTTACCCTGATGAACATATTACTTCCTTCAGCATAGCCGATGGTGTAATAAGTGTGGAGTATGAAGACATAGCAGTCAGGATATTCATAGAGACACTACAAGGTGCTGCTACAAATTGGTTCTACCATCTGCAGGCTGGGTCAGTGACTGACTGAGACACACACAAAGTTAAATTTGAAGCTAGATTCAAGCCTGTAGAAGATGCACATGCCTTGCTTTCCCAAATCACATAGATGAAGAAGGAGCCCCATGAACCTATGAGGGACTTCATTGCCAAGTTTGACAAGTTGAGGAACTGGATTCCCATGACTACCTAGTTGACACCTGAGAATCTCATGTGTTTCTTCATCAACTCATAGCTATTTGAAGTGAGTTTTTTGATGAGATGAGTTAGACACATAGACCTTGCTGCTACTCAAGACTTGGATACTGAGGTAAAAGATGACCTTATCTTGGTTGGAAAGATAAGGAGAGACCCAAATAGAGGTAAATCCTCTTCAACTTCTGAATACTCACCTATAGCCACCACTAATCCAATGGTGCAGAAGCTAGAAAATGAGTTGTTGGCTCTCAAAAAGCAAATGGCACAAGGGATGTCCTCTTCTCCTATATACAGAGATATGCCAGGGAGAACATTCTAGAATCAGGCATACCAAGGCAATGCTACTAGGAATCAAGTGTAAACAAATTGACTTCCTCTTCCATAGAGGAACCTTGCCCTTGAAACACCTCCAACCAACTCAACAGTTAGATATCTTGAAGCTGAATCAGATTTCTCATTCCAGCCTAAGCTAAATCTTGAAGAGACTGCTAATATCTTCATTAAGGAAGAAGAAGAATTAGCTGGCGACTCCAACATTGGTTTCCTAAATTATCAGGATGAACCCAGAAGTGAAGGTAGAACAGCTGAGGGATCATATGCTATGTTTACCTAGTCCAAGAATCAGTCAGCCCAGCAAGCTGATATAGAGAAGACAGAGGAACGACCTCAACCAAAAATCTAAATTGTTAATCATGGAACTACTCTGCCCTTCCAGCCAAAAGACTTGGTGGTTACAAGAAAGGTAAGTACACCAAATATCCCTGCACCTTCTACTTCAAATTTTCATTCTAGTCCTCCCCTTGCTAGGAATCAAAAGGATGAGCTCCCATCCTCTATTCCTAGTCTATTTCAAACATTTGACATTATTGATCATATAAAGAAAACCAAAGTTCAAATGTCTGAATTTGAATTCCTGTAGTCTAACCCTAATCAGTTGGATAAATTGGTTCAATGTGTAAAGAACCAAACCATCCCAGCAAGACAAGAAGCTAATAAAGTAACTCATGATCCCCCAAGGAACATGTCTATGCCAAACAACCTTGTCATTACTCCTCCTACTGCTCCCAAGAAAATAGAGCCTTTCTATGTTTTTTTATTGATAAATGATCACAAGCTGAGAAATTGCATCATTGATTTTGGAGCTTCAGACAACGTCATGCCTACCAAAGTGGCTGAATCTCTTGGCCTCACACTAACCAAAACCTTTGGTAGATGCATCTCCATGGAGAACAAGAAAGTATCCCTGCTAGGACAAATTAAAGATGCCCAATTTGCTTTTGTAGCATTCCCAGACAAGAGAGTCAAAATGATTGTCCTAGTGGCCAACATCCCAGCATCATACGGCATCCTTCTTGGCCAAAATTTTTGCAAGGATGTCAGAGGAGAATTGAGCATGGACCTATCCAAAGCAAGGATTCTAGTCAAAGGCGTTATGAAAATATTGCTTCTTGAAAAGGAAGTAAAATATGTGGTCACCTAATCATCAACACCTGAAGCTCAAATTTTGTTTGAGTCTTCACGCATGGGTAACTAGTTTGTCTATAGAAGAAGTTCATGAAGTGTCTATTGAATCTCTTGAAGATGTCAACTTGGAAATATGATCAACTAGAACAATAAAAGAATTAGTAGAACACAGTGCAAGTGTTGAAGAATCCCCCTCTCCAAATGAGGAAGAATCCAAAGAAAAAGTAGTGTCTAATGACGTATGGATTCTTAAATTTGATGGCAGCTGCTCTTCTATCGGTTCAAGAGCTGGGGTTTTGCTGATATCTCCTCAAGGAGATATTTTTCCTTCATCCTACAAGTTACAATTGAGCAACACTAATAACATAGCTGAGTATGAGTCCCTATTACTTGGATTGAAGGTTGCTCGAGATAAAGGCATCAAGCTCCTTCATGCTAAAGGAGACGCTGAGATGGTGGTTTGTCAGGTGAGAAAATTGTATCAAACCAAAAATCAGAGATTGCACCACTACTGCAATCTAGTTTGGGACCAAATTGAAAACTTTGATGCTTTCAGCATCTCTGCAGTCCCCAAGGAATTCAATGATAGAGTTGATGCTTTGGCCGTCTCAGCCACTCTTTTGGTTCCTCATCCTGATTTCAAAGGAAATAGGTACACTATTGAATTGGTCTTTTGACCAAGTGTACTTGATAATTATAGTCATTGGTACGTGTTTAATAATGACAACTAAATCATTGTCTTCTTGGAGCAAAAAGATAGCTTTGAATAGCTGCACTTTGAAGGTAGTGAGCCTCAGAAGCCTAAACTAGCCCCATAATCAAGTTCAGATGTGGGTGATGAGTTGCTACAACTCAAAGGGAATAAAATCCCAAAAGGCCCGGTTTCCCTTGAAAAGTTGTTTGACAAAACTGATAGATTCATCAAACAATAGCAAATAGATTCAAGCTCCTCTCAGGAGTTTGATCAAGTAAATATGGGTACCAAGGAAGATCCCAGGATGGTGAACATTGGGAAGTGCTACACTCCTAAGGAAATATTCAAGTTCACTTCTTTGCTTAACTAGTATATAGATGTCTTAGCTTACTCCTATGATGACCTGAAGTCACTCTAACCTAATGAAATTTGACATGACATTCCACTCAAAGCTGATTTAGTGCCTTACAAGCAAAAATCTAGGTAGTGCAATATGAAGATATCAAGTACTATTCTGTTTAAGATAAAAAAAAATGCTAAATGCCAAGATAATCTTCCCAATCCATCATTCCACATGGATTGCCAATATAGTACCTGTAAGGAAGAAGAATGGCAAAATTTGCCTCTATGCGGATTTTAGAAATTTAAATCAGTCATCTTTAAAGGATAACTATCCTTTACCAATCATGGATTAAGTGCTTCAGATAGTGACTGGTTCAGAGATGTTAAGAATGCTAGATGGCTTCTTAGGATATAATTAGGTTGAAGTTGGTGAGGCAAACCAACATAAGACTACGTTCACCACACCTTGGGGCACCTTCGCCTATAAGAGAATGCCTTTTGGCTTGATAAACACTGGTGCCACCTTCTAAAGAGAAATAGACCTCACTTTCAAAGATGAAATGGGTAAGTTCATTGTCATTTATCTTGATGACTTGACTATCTTTTCTAAGCATTGCCTGGATCATGTGCGCCACTTGCAACAAGTGCTAGAACACTGCCACCAAAATGGCATTTCCTTAAACCCCAATAAATCAATTTTTGGAGTAATAGAGGGGAAAGTTCTCATACACATTGTGTCCAAAGGAGGCATAACTATTGAATCAGATAGAGTCAAGTCTATCCAAGAGCTTACCTTGCCCACAAGTAAGACTGCTGTTCACTCTTTCTTTGGAAAGGTGAATTTCTTACGGAGGTTCATCCCTGAGTTTGTTGAGAAGACTAGACATATTGTAAACATGATGAAAGGAAAAGCCACCTTTAGCTGGACTGAAGAAGGCAAGTCAGCATTTGAGGATATCAAGACTTCCATTGCCCACACCCCAATTCTGGTTTGTCTAGACTATAACAAAGAGTTCACCATATATAGTTATGCTTCAGAACACATGCTTTCAGCAATCCTAGTTCAATAGAATAAAGAAGGTGAGGAATCTCTCATTTTTTTCATGAGCTACCCTCTCAAAGCTCATGAGCTGAATTACTCAAACATGGAGAAGCATGCTTATGTAGTGGTGAAGGCAATAAAGCATTTCTGCTTCTACATCTTGAATTCACACACTGCCTTGGTTCCTGACACAACGGTCAAATCCATACTAACTCAGTAGGAGTTTGGGACGAAAGGAGGCAAATGGGTTGCAAAGATCCAGGAGTTTAATCTAGTCATCAAGCCAACAAACCTGGTATAGGAAAAGGCTTATACTAACTAATTGTTGATAATAAGACAGAAGGAACAGAGCATGAAGAATCAGAAGAAGAAGACGCGCCAATAGTCCTCTTTGTCTCCACCACGAATGAGTTGTATTTAGGTATTGCTCATTTCCTTACTTATGGTGAGTGTCCTGCTCGCCTATCTTATAAAGAAAGGAGGATTATCAGTTGAAAGTTTCCAATTTCATCCTTTGGAACAATGGCCTGTATAAGAGGAGCCTTGATGGAGTGTTCCTTTACTGTGTGGATAAGGAGCAACAAAGCCAAATTTTGAAATCCTTCCATAATTTGGCCTGTGGAGGACATTTTTTTGCTCCTATGACTGCCCATAAGATCTTGCAAGCTAGGTATTACTTGCCTACTCTTTTTCAAGATGCATACAAGTGGGTAAGGAAATGTGAATTATGCCAACAATTTGTTGGAAGACCTAAGTTAGCTATCCTGCCTCTCAAGCCAGTAGTCGTAGAAGAACCATTTCAGCAATGGGGTATCGATTTCATTGGTGTTGTAAATCCATCTTCAAGTGTTGGACATGATTATGTCCTCACAGCCACAGATTACTTCACCAAGTGGGTGGAAGCTATCCAAACCAAACATGCTACTTCAAAAGTAGTGTGCAATTTCCTCAAGGAGAACATCATTTCTAAGTTTGGGGTTCCAACCAAGATTGTCACTAACAATGTAGCTTGTTTCACTTCTCAAGAGATCACTCAGTTCTATTTTTACTATGGGATTACCCTCTCTCACTCTTCTGATTACTTTCCACAAGGGAATGGACAAGCTAAATCAAGCAACAAGAACCTGGTGACTATCATCAAGAAGCTGGTAGAGGACAACCAGAGGACATGTCATAAGGCATTGGTTGATGCTCTATGGGTAGATAGGATCACACCAAAAAGGGTAATTGGTATGTCTCCCTTCCAACTTCTTTATGGGCTCAATGCTGAGATACCAATCACCCTAGAATTGCCAACATTGAAATTGGCTAAGGTAATTGAGGATCAAACTTATGAAAGCTCCATTGATAAGAGGATCATGTGCTTGACTGAGTTTTATGAGTAGAGAACTATGGTGGTGGACCAAATTTATACCCATGAAAGTCTGGTGAAGAAGCTCTTCGACCAAAAAGCAAAAAACTAAGATTTCTAGATTGGAGATCAAGTCCTGTTGTGGGACAAGAGAAGAGAACTAAAGGGAATGCATGGAAATTTTGATTCCCTGTGGAGAGGCCCTTATACTATCCATGAGCTCAATGGTGAAAACAAATTCCTATTGAAGTATCAAGATGGCACACCCTTTTCTCTACCTCATAATGGGCAGCATCTGAAGCACTTCAGTTCTTGAAGTATCAGATGAGTTTACCTGTACATATGTATATTTGTAAAGTTTTTGTTTTTGCTTTGTGTTGTTCATTTTCATTTTTTGGAGCCTTTCTTTTTGGGTATCATGACTCCATAGTCCAATGGCACACTTCAAGGCAGTGGAGAGATTCTGGTTTCTACTCCCCTCAGCTGTTTCAAGTTCTCAACTAAAGGAAGTTCCCCAATCGGAGCCAGCTGTTGTTCCCCAAAAATGTCACTCATTTTTCTAACAACATGTGAACTATTTTGGTCCTATAAGACCAAAATTGTCTCTCCCCTTTTCAAAATTTGTTCTGAGCTTTCAAATTCCTCATTTTTCAAGTTTTTCAATTTTCTATAGACTTTACAGACTCAAATCTACGAACCTAGTTTCTACGGACTCTGTCAATTCCAAAATACTGACTCTGTAGGATTGAAATTTGATGGTTCAAATAGGTTTGATGAATTTAATGAGTAAATTCTCTCCAAGGAGCAAGTTTCTAGCACTTAAGCAATTTTTGGATGGGTTCAGTGCATTAATAGGTTCAACAGTTCCAAGGTTCAATGCGTAGGTTTTTCATTTTGCATGGATTTTTTCTAAGTCTCAAAGTTGAGTAGAAGCTACCAAGTGTCATCTATCAAGACACTTTATAGTTTATTCTCAAGAAGCAATGGAAGTCACCATGTGTCCCATTATAACTCAATAGAGTGCAACAAGTGTCGGCATTTGCGTCTCAAGCTTTTCATAAGTTTCAAGGCTTCTTTTGATAAGCTTCTCTCAAAGTTCCATGGAGGATGACAAGTGGAAACTGTGAAATTTTTCAATACATTTTTCTAAGAGAAGTGAAACATGCCATGTGTCCCTTGTAAAGCTCGACGAAAGCCGACAAGTGTCAATGTCTGTAGTTTCTTCCTTCTGCCTCTTGGTTTCATAAGGATTGTGGTGAGCCCTAAATGAGTTTCCATAAGTCAAGTGGACGCTGCCAGGTGTCATCTACCGAGACACAATATAATTTATTTCTCAAAGAAATAGAATTTGTTGGATCATTCCATGTGTCATCTTCTGCATGAATCCAAGTGAGTCCTAATGTTTCTATAGTGTTTCTAAAGCTACAACAGATGCTGCCACATGTCATCTTCTACATGACTCTCAAAAGGTACCTAAAGCTTCTATAAGTTAAGCAGAACATGCCACATGTCCCATTGTAACTCAATGTAGCGTGACAAGTGTTTTTGTCTATGTTCCCCTTTTGAAGCTACTCGGCAAGAAGTGTTGTGGGTCGCATTCTCCATAAGTTTCTAATAAGTTTCAAATTTGCAGAACGTGCCACGTGTCAAAGACGTAGAGCCAAAGACAGATTTCCTTCAGACAAATTGTCTAAAGAAAATAAAGAAACAATAGACCTTCGAAGGAAATAAATCCTGAAGGCCACTCGATTGAGCCCAAAGGGTAGGTACCCTTTCAGGAGGCACTTGGCACTCAAAAAAGGACATAGAAAGGAGCTTTGAAAGACTTAGATGAAAAGGAGCCTTCAAGGTTCATGATTCAACATGGTTCAAGCAGATAGTGACCATTGATGGCCCCGCAAACGTCAAATTTAAAGTAAATATCTATTGAAATTCAAATAGAGTGCAAAACTTAAAGGAAGAACCAAGTGACTAGCTGAAAAGAGAGCCCAAAAGCCCAAATTACAGTGGGGAAGAGAAAATAATAAAAAAGATCAGAAGTATCTATGTAGTAGTTAATTCTGGCAGGTAGACAGTTCACAAGGTAGTTTTCTTAAGCCCTTAAACATTGAAGACACGACGTATTTATCTCCCTGGGAGTAAAGGCAAAATGAATAACTACACAGACATCGTAGGAAAGGGACTAGATGATCTAAACCCAGAAGAGGATAGTTGAGATAAAATGACATGCAATAGTTAAGGTAGCCGCGCTATTCCATCATGCCCCCTTGACAGAAATGAAAATACATTCAAGGCATTGAATGCGCAACATGGGCCATTCTATGGAACAAAGTGCCGAGCCTCTCTTGACCTCTATATATTACAATCTCTTTACTTGTTTTAAGAGAGATCTTCTCAATACAGAAGCAAAACTCTGCCCAAATTGAAAGGCATTTCCTGAGACTTTGAGCTCAATTTGTTTATCATATTTCTTTATTTGAATGAGAAGTAAGTCAGTTTCAGACTTTTTACTATTATAGCTTGTGTCATTTTAAGAGATTGTTCTTATGTCTATTTCTTGAATGCATTCTTGTTCATTTAAATTAACAAGCATAACTAGTAGAAGTAATCAGGAAGGTGTCCTGAAGCCAATTGTGGAGAGATTTTGTGCCCCCACAATTGCCTTTAGTGTGTTTGTCTTTTCTATTCCTGTGTAAAGGATCTTGGGATGACTTTGTGCCCTTATTATTCTTCGTATTCTATTTCTATGTAAAGGACCTTGGGACAACTTTGTGCCCTCATTGCCCTTCGTATCTCACTCTTGGGTAGTCAAGGTGGAGACTTTGTGCTACATCTCAGTCTGCTAGTTACTACACCCTTGGTTACCAGTTACTTGTCACTACCTAAAAGAACTCTTATTGTTTCCTACAAAAACACTTCTGAAAGAAGAGAAGTGCCTTTAGTGTTTTCACCAAGATTTTCTCCTCTGTTTGTTAACATCATCTCTGAAAAAAGAGAGATGGATGGTTTATCCTACCCCTGTGTCTTACTTTATGCTTATATATATATATAGCATATAGCTCCTCATATTTAATAGGGAACCTCCCCTTGATGAGAGGAGAGATTTGTCCCCTTTTGATGTGGTAAACCTGCACATCTGGCCAACCAATCTCCCTATGCTGTGGTGATAGGAACTATTTTTCTCATCAGTTAGCTAGTTGACAAAATATTCACCCAACAGAATGGATGGGTTTAAGGTTTGGATTTGATGGTGATGTATTGGACCTGAATGGATTATAGGATCATGATAGGAGGTGTGATGGGTGATGTGGAAGTGGGACTATCAGTCACACACATCATTGGATATGTTGGACGTTTTGTATTTGATTAGTGCCATATAATAAAAGAATTTAAGAGATCTAGGACACTTTGACTTTGCAGTTTAACTTTGATAAAATTAGTTGAAGGATTATTGGACATATTGATATTGCTTTTGACATTGTTTTGATTTTCTTATTAGATTTGACTAAGACTACCCCCTATGCCTGATACTAGGCTTCACCGAAGGAGTTTGATAGATGATGATTATTTTGACTTTGATTGTCCCCTAGTGCCTCAAAGATGGTTTCACTAGGGGAAGACACCTTTTTATTAGGCCAATTATTTTAATTTTCTTGATTCTGACTTGTTGGATCAAAGGTGACTTGAAAGCATATTTTATGAACTTTTTAATATGATCTTGGACATCTGTATTTTCAACACATTTTATGTTACTCAAGGAAGCATCTAATGATTATGTTCCTATTCATCCATATGGAGGGAGGTGATTAAATGATCATTGACATGAAGAAAAGGATCTATGATGGATGAATGTGGGGAAGATGGTATGATGTGGTCAATGAGTGGTGGTGGGCCATCATGGTCCTCATAGGGGTTCCTAGGAGACCAAATTTTGACATCAGAGAAAATATCCTCAAGTTTAATAAAAGGATCACTAAGACTATTTGTAAGACATGCATCTAATGTGGGATTAGATATACTCTGACTATCTTCGATAGATAAATATTGTAAGAACTTTAGTATGACTTCATCATCCTGATTGTGATCAAAAGATATCCCTTGTTATTGGTTGACATCTGGATTGGAGGTGTCTTAAAAAGGGAAGGAATAGTCACCATCTATAAAATTAATTAAGGATGATGATTCTAACAAAAGATCTAATTTAGATATAGTTTTGAACATGATCTTGATGCAGATAAGACCTGTGTTGACTCTAATACTGACTCTGGTGTACATGATATGATTTTGATAGTAGAGGATTTTTTGTCTGCAAGCGACCTCTCTAAATGGGGTCTTTGATGTGATGGAGAGATGATGAATTCAATAAAGATAGGCTGATGGAGCAATGTATTATTAGAGAGGGAATGACTAGGCTCATGGTAAATAGACTCATTGTTGATGGAGGTTTTGTCAAAGATTGGGGGACCATGGAATATGGACTTGGTGTCCTGACCTTGGCTCAAAAAGGGAAGGGATTGATCATGATTGGGAATAGAATCTTGGCATTCCTCTTCTTGTTCACCCTTAGATTTAGATTAATATAATTCATTCTCTATTTTTATGTCATCACAATTGATGAGGTCTTGGACATAGTTTTGGAAATTATGACATTGATTAATGGTATGCCCCCAAGTTTAGAGATATACACAATATTGGTTTGGGTTATACCAAGAGGGCTTAGGATTGGTAGGATCAAGGTGTTGTATGGGTGGATACACCATCATGTTGGTGACAACAAGTTGTTGGAAGAGGGCTTATATGGATATAAAAAGAGGAGTGTAGGGCCTCTCTTCAATTCTTGACTTGTGTGATGAAGCATTAGACTTTAGATCAAATGGTTGTTGATGTGATTGGTGGAAAGACTAGTATTAGAAGATGTTTCTAGGGTAGGATTCCATTTTCTAGTATAGGATGGGGTAGATGATTGATTGGATTAAGACTAGATCAAGAATAAGATAATTGACTTAAGGAGGATGAGATGGTTTGATTGATAAATTGATAGGATTATGATTATGACTCAAACTTGATTAGACATAAGCAAGCTTAGAATAAAGACCCTAATAAGGAAAGGGTTGTTAGCCAATGTGGATGAGGACTAATGTATGATTATAGACTTGACGGGATGACTAGTATAGATTAGGGGATGATAAGGTAAGAATGGGTTAGACTATGACTAGGATAGATTGCATGTACAAGGGATAAGGTGACTAAGCAAGACAAGGTCAAGACAAATGATCAATTTGAACTAGGTCCCTAAGGATAAGATGGACAAGGTTAGGACCAAGGTAAAACTATGATGAATAGAATTAGATGTTAAGGTCTAGGATAAGGGATAATGATGATGGTTAAGATCAGGTAGTGATTGAAGAATGAATGATGATTGACCTAAGGGTTATATTTGACTATGGGGATAATGTTTTTTTTGTTTTATTCAAGGGATGCAAATAATACAGGCCTCTATAACACACGACAAAATAAGCAAGCCATAAATATAGATTTAGTGACTAACTCGGGAGTGTAACTTGATGACTACACCATCTAATGACTTCATGGATAAGGTTGTAGGTTAGTGACCCATTATGAAATCTTGAAAACCCTCTCAACCATGTCTTCACATAATAATCACTTAGGAGATGATACTAATTATGGTAGTAAGTCACCTGCTACGATTGATGATCCTATTCTAGGTTATACATGCTCTCTAGGAGATTACTCAATAAATTCTAAGTACAATGTATCCCAAGTCTATGTAGGGTGTTGTCTAATGATTGGTTTAAATAATTAACTCTTTCCCTTCAAAAAAAACTTATATAGGGTCAACTACTTGGCCTAATGATAATTATCCCTGATTTTTATACTCTATTATAACATGAAGTGTGGATTTATGCATGGTGATGAAATCCATGGTCACAATCCTCTTAGGACTATGAAAAGTGTGTGGGTATCACTTCAATGTCACGTTTCCTCATAAAAAGGAAAATGAAAGGGTTTATTAGTGGTTTTGTAATCCTCCAAGACTCGTTGCTAGGATGTAGGGAGGAGATCATACACTATTATAGCCCTCAAGTATATACAAGTAGATAATAAGTTGATTAAATAATTAATTAAGTGTGATAGATATAAATATATGTAAAAAATGGTTTTCAAAATGCAAAAAATATTTAATAGGCAACCTACAAGGCAAGTGATTAATAGTTTCAAATTGGCAATCTTGAGGGACAACCTACAAGACAAAATGTTAGACAAAGATAAAATATGACCTAGAAAATAAGTGGTTAGTAACTAGGTAGGTAAAATCAAGTGAGATAAAACTACCACTTAATTTGACTCTCTAAAAATAGAAACAAAATGTTAGTCCAATCAGCCTTAAATAAAATACTAAAAAAAGTTATGGGATTTACACTATAATTTTTTTGAATGAAGGGCCATGATGTAGGGATCTTGGGGTGGAATCCCCCAATGGGGTCAAGGGGAAGCACCCCTTATGGGGTTCAAGGGTATCACCCCAGGCCAAATGCAATTTGGAACTTTAAAAACCCTTAGAATGACTCAAAAGCCATTGAAAATGATCTTAAAAAATGCACTCAAAAGAGACAATCTTTAAAGAAAAATAAAGAGAAAAATCATTATTGGTTTGATTAAAACTGCACATAGTCAATTATTAATCAAAATCACTTAGAGAGAGTCAAAATCATAGATAACATGTTAAAAATGCAAATGTAGACAAATAATTTTGCCATAATGGTTAGGTAGATTGCTAGCAATTAGGGGACAATTTGTGATTGTTTAGAGGCAAAATCGTGATTTGAAATCAAAATCATGACTAAGCATAAGCAATTTTGCAGATTCAACAAAAATAAAGATATTTATAGATTTTTACAAAAACTAAATGGATTTCATGAGATGTTAGATTATGATTTTATCAAATTAAGTTATTTATAGGAGTTTATGACTGAAACAGGATTAATTAGAGATTATTTCAAAATTGTAACTAGTAGGATGTGGTTTTGCACATCATCAATATTCAGCCCAATCTTGCAAAATACAAGTTATACATAATGACAACTATATATAAAATAGTAAGAGATATGTACAGAGAGAAGATAGAACAATTTGTAGATTAGAAACTTTATAAATCTAGTACTAGTCAAAACCATAACTGAATATGTCAAAATCATAAATGAAAATCAAAATTGCAATTGTCAAAATCGTAACTAAAAATCAAAATCACAATTTTAGTGGTCAAAATTATAGATCATAATCATAAATCATGATTTTTATGTTCAAATTCGTAGATAAGAATCAATATCATAGATTTTAAGAACTGATTTTGACTAAAAAGATAAAAATGACTAAGTTAACCTTACAACTAGTGTTTAGGTTGGCAATTTATGTCAAAATCACCACTATTGAGGGTAAAATCATAAGTGAAAAATCACCTTTTACAGAATAATACCATAATTCACTTGGAAAATAAGATTTTTAAAAATTTGAGCCCAAATTCTTTATGAACCTGACCCACAAGCTGAATTCACGCACTTTACAAACACCATGTTAGTCCAAAAGGAGGGCTCCTACTATGGTTACCAAATGTGAGATGATAAATTTGAGAAATTTATTATGATATGCAAATTATATCAAAATCATTTAGATCCATTAGACTATAATGCAATCTAAATAAACATAAAAAACCAGCATTATAAATCTAAAAATAAATGTTGCAAACAAGATTCAAGACAAGAATAAGATTAAATGATCATGAATTGCTTACAAACTTAGAATTTCAACATGATGTTGACTTGATTCAAGACTTGGATTGGATGATTGTTTGATAAAGGACTAATGGATGATTAAGAGATTATGGTTTGATTTTTTTTAATGGAATTTTCTTATTGAGGGGTGGCTTATTTAAATAGATTAAGGAGGGAGAATTAAGAGGAATTAAAAATTTCTTGGAAGCCTCTAAATTTAGAGGTTTCTAGAGAAAAAATCTCAAAATCAAGGAGGATTCTAGAATTACAGAGCTATAGAATCTATTAGGGGACTAAGTAAGATTATTAGGTGGTTAGATGGGTGATTAGGAACCAAGGATAAAAGAGAGCCTAGGAATGAGCTAGGGTAGGTGGGATTGGAATTTTAAATTCTAATATAATGGATAAGTGGGTTTAGAATAATATTAGATGATAAATGACATATTATAAGAAGGATTAATTGACTTATGGGGTAGAAATAAACTTAGCATGATGAGGGAATGTTAGATAAATGATTAGAAGGAGATTGGTAATGATGAATTAGACAAACTTGGGCAAGATTAGTGATTATTAGATGAAATTAATGTTGACTAATAATAATAATATTAGTGATGATAAATGAAGTGAATAAATTTAAGTGCATACAATTGTCTCACAGTAAATATCATTCCATTTATCAAAGAATTTATTTGTGTGTGTAATGCAATTTTCTATAAGATACAAACATCTATTAAAAAACTTAGTGTGACATCTATCCATCAAATATGTTTTCTTTGCGAAAAATAATTCTACATAATACTAGCTTTCCCCCCCCCCCCCCCCAAATACTATAGTCCATGGCCACATTTTTAAAATGTTGTGAGAGTACAACAAAATAATGATGCAAAAATTCAATACAATGGTGACATTTATTTCTCTACTTTTTGGATTAACAAATACAATTATCTTATCACTGTCCTAACCAATAGAAAATTAAAAAAAAAATAGTTATTTCAAATTCTCCCTTACCTAAAATACGATGTATTTTGGAAAGTTACTATTAAAACTTTTGAAAGCTAGAAAATATTTGCACTACACCTTTTTCAATGCAAATTAATAAGAAAAGGTTATTGCAATAGATATATGTGTAATAGGTATTAATAAAGTGAACAACATTGTGCTTACCAGTGTGGTCATTGGCTCATTTTTTTAATACTATAATATTGTAAAAGGATCCTCATTTTCTAACAAGAAGTCATCCATGATGTACATTATGGTATCAATTTGTGATATTTGTTCTTTTGTTGGGTTAAAATATACTTAATAATCTGTGCACTTAGCGTAATATTATTTGTATATTGATACTATTCTAGATGGTTTTGGTTTGTCAAACTTAAGTTTATGTTTGAATGTAATATCAAAGTAGAGTTAACAAAAAACTACAAAAAACCACCAAAGAATAATATCAACAATACATAAATGAAAAGTATAAACACCAAAAATAAAAGGTGGCTAAAGGAATCTAATCACCAAGACATTATTTATTTAGTTTCTATTATTTAATATAAAAAATCCTTTCAAAGGTTATGGTTATGGTTGACGCCATAGATATTTGGTTCTAATAAAAATATATGCCCCTTATACATAAATAATTTTTAAGTTACAATATTTGAAAAACATCAGAATCTTAGAAAATTAGTGCATGATTCAAAAAAGTATCATAAGATTTGAAAACATTTCATTCCTATAAAAATATCATGTGCTTGAAAAAGAATCAGGTCCTTGTAAAATCATTGCACACATGTAAAACCATCACATGTAATGTAGGATCATCCATGGGACCACATGGGATTATAGTGTTCAAATGCCATATTTTCATCTCAAGTGTGAAGGTTTGTCAGGTTTTTATGAAGCTAAGTGTGAAAAAATGGACACCATATTTTATGGGACATATTTTATATTCAATTGTATCCACACAATGGTTTGGAGCTACGATAAGTGAAAAGTGGCCATGTGATGGGAATATGTGAGATCCTTCCAAGTGGCCCATTTATGCAAAGCCTAAGGGTTGTGTGGATGTGGGTTTTATGCACGCCCTAGTAACCCTATGAGGTAGCCTCTAATGTTTTAGGATCGGTTAAGGATTTAACTCTAAGGCATGAGTTGTTAGGTATTCAATTTTATAATAACATTTTAGTGGAATAGTGGTGGATGATACAAATTGTTTACCACGGGTGAGTTGACTATGGATAAAACTAGATCTACTTGAGGCGAGTGGAAGGATGATTGTTTTAACTAAAGTTGGTAGGATTTCAAAAAATAAACTCAAAAAAGAAGGAAATTTAAGGTAGAAAAGAGACGTGTGGACTGCCTAAGATAAAACCCCTTCAAGACCAACACTTGAAATCAAATTGAACGAGGAATCAAAGACCAATATTTTTTTTAAGCTACTGTAACACATTGACAATAAAACACAGTTAGGATTCAAAGAGAACCATAACATAGTATAATTGAACATGCATAAATTAAATATTGCAACATTTACGAGATTATTATTACACATCTATAAAAGGGGATTATAATTAACATGTAAAATATATTCAAATCAGTTGTAGCTTAAAATGAATAACTATAGTAAATAAGATAATTCATACACAATCCAAGAACTAAGATACCATAATAATGGAACATCTCAAGTAATCCACAGAAATGGATAAATTCAAAATTTTCACACAAAGACCAACTCAAGTAGAACTCCTTAGAATTTCCTATTAATCTTAGCATCCAAAAAATTCTCCTCTTTTTGGGATTGGAAGGTTATATATATATATATATATATATATATATATATATATATATATATATATATATATATATATATATATATAAAGGATGGTGAAGGCCTCATCTCTTCAAGCCTCATCTAAAATTACAAGTTCAAAATTATACTATGCATTCAATATTATGCAAAAGATGTATGTACCCTGACCATATTTAAAACAACCTCTTTAGCTAAAAATACAATATGCATGCAAATTAAATGGGTTGAGAACTAAAGCTCCACCTTAATAATAACATGCAAATACATATCTATTTTTAGATCATGGTGTTGATGTGGCACCACTAACTGACAAGGTCAGTGGAATAAGTGTAGTTGTAATTCAAGTAACTACTGGAGGTCCATGTGGGATCAAAATTGGGCTTTTCAAAGTTTGTAAAATTATGAATCTAGAAAACTGGGAGCTTTGTGATGCTGAGGTGCATTGACAACTAGTTGTGTGCATGTAAATGACCTTGAAGCTCCTTATTTGGCTCTCAACTCTTCAAATAATGCATGAGAAGTGTCAAAATCCTTATTCATAATATCATAATTGAGTAATGAAGGTTTTAATATCTTAACAACCTCAACCGTCAACCTTTCCTACTCAGCTTCTGAGATTTTGAATTCAAATGCTAAAGCTTCTATCTTTGTTACTCTATCTTTTGTAAAATTAACCAACTGTAAGATTTATTCATTAGTTATATATATGGTGCCCTTAACTTATTTTAATCTATTTGCAGCCACCTGAATAAGGTTCTCAAAATTAGGTCTATTAACCAATTCTCTTGTAGGGATTATTACATTGTTAACTCTCATATCTACCAAAATTTGTAATGCCTCAATCTCATGGTTGAGAAAATCCTCCAGAAAGGTTTTCATTTTCTTGTACCAATTAAAGGAAGCATCTCTTCTTGCAATTACATAATTCAATCACTACGAAGTATCCATGTTGGTCTTAAGATTCAGTTGATGAAAAACATTGGTCCTAAAGAATTGAACCAAGAAATTCAACCTTCTTTCTAATTCTTTTGTTTGATTCCAAAATGTAAAACAATTACCTTATTATATTGGCTCCCTACCCTATAAACCTTGACATTAAACAAAACATTGTACAACTTGGTATCTATACTTTATACATCAACAATAATATTTTGAGGTGGATGTATGATTTCCATTTTATACAACCTTACCAATGCATCCTCTTTATTTTGAAACCTTTCCTTCATTGTTTCCATTGTAGAATGCATAAAGACACCAAAAATTTAAACATACTCCATGAGGTCATTTGGATTTCTTTCAGGCTTCTTTGCCAAAGGGAAACGAGTATCCCTTCATTCAAACTCCACTTCTTCTTTTGTATTTGTATTCATCACCTTCCTCTTCCTTACTCTTTGAATAGTCCCACTTTGCTTATCATACCGAGTGGAGACTATGGGAATTCAGTCATGACCAAATTCTAACTTTCATCTCTAACATCTTGCATTTATCTCACTGATTGGGGAACAACGAGTTCTCATATTTTAACTTATTGATTCGGGGCTAAGGATAGAAAATATGAAGGAGTCATAAGAAGGGGAGTAATGAAAGGAGGTGCTAAGAATGCACTTATTTAAATAGAAAAATGGAGGGGTGTTTGAACAACCCTCTCCCATGGAGATGTTTACTTCATGGGGATAACTTCAATCAAGAATTTTTTATGACCTGGGGTGATTTTTATAGTCATTGTAGATGTTGGCATGGTCAATGGTTATGGCATGGCTAACATTTTCCTTGGGACTGATGGCATCTAAGGATTGAAGATATAAATAGTGACCAAATTCTCACAATGGACTGCCTTGGGAGTCCTTATTAATTTTGGAGAAGGAATAGTTGAATTAATAGTAGTACTAGATAAAAAATCCCTAGGAATAGCTGGGGGTAAACTTGCAATTGGGATTTCAATACTAGAAATTGAAGAAACAATAAAAGGGACTACCTTATCAATGCTCTAGCTCTGATCTTGTATGAGTAATTATTTCTTTGATATGTTGGATTAGGCTTCTCTATTCTCCTAGACTCAAGGCTTTGGATTTTTTTATCTTTTCCTCTTTATAATTTGGTCATGTAGTTGTGCTCATTTCTAGTTCCTCCTCCTTAAAAACTTATTCATCATTCACCTCTTCATCTATAGGATAATCAACTTTAGATATTACACATGCTTAGGATCTTTTTCATTTACTAGTTCCATTATATCTATTGCATCCTCTGCTTCCTCTTCTTATTCATTTTCAATAGATTATTCTATGATTTGAAGACCAAGGCTTTATTCTAGTTACTTATCTTTGGAGGAAGTGGGAGAGTCTTTTTGCTTCCTTTGGTAAGTGAAGATAGGTGGATGAGATAAGGGAAAAAATGAAGGAATAATGGTGGTAACAAGTATGACTAGAGGTGGTGGCAAAGGAGTGGTATATGTGACACTAGTGGTGGTAGAATGTATGACTGATGTTGACATGGTTATCAAAGGCATGGAACTTCTTGGAGGAGACTTAAGAGATAGAGGAGAATATGGAATAGTTGGAATGGATGGGAAAGTAGTCCATAGAAACTCATGAAGACTCACCTGAGTGAATGTAGTGAGGGGTGGGAAAGGCGTCATCACCAAAGAGATCTTCTTGTGTTCCCCTAAAGAATTTGTTGACCTATTCCTTTTAGTGGCTACCGCTAAATCCTTAATGTTAGTTGTTATTGATGTAGAAGGGACTTGGGGACCTAGGAGACTCCTTAGAATTTACCTTCTAATTCAAGGGTCTGATTCTCTTTGAGTGCCAAATTCATCTAGTTATTCATTTGTGGGCACTTCTGAAGGGGAGGGAGGTGGATCATGTGGATGAGTGTCATGTGGTTGAACTTGAGGCCACTAATGGCCCCATTTGGATTTTGATTTATCTTTAGTTACTTCAGGATCATATTGAAAGTCTTGAGCCCAAGCCATAGATAATGAATTGTTACTCATTCTCATTCATAATTTAGTATCATCAGTTATATTTAGAAAGACTGCATCATGATCAAACTCCTCATGGACATATGAAACATGTACCTTCTTCTTCTCCTTGATATGCAGGAGGTATCACCTTACCTTTTTCTTGGGATAATCTGGACATTACAGTGCTCTACATGGCCTAGCATATTTGGGGACAGAATTCATCACATATCTTCTTGATTTCATTATTGTATTTATGCATAAACATAAAAGAATAGTCCTCACCTACCTTTTTTTTTCTAAATATTCATTTAAGGGATACCATTATTGACCATAAGGATTATTAAATGTTCCCATCATTGCATCCAATAGGTAGGAAATCATGTAAAAATTTCCATCAATTATCCTTTGATTAGGGTAGAGTAGCTATGATTTTATCGTGGCATTTATAATTTACCTAAGTACCACCAATTTGTCATATGTCAAAAGTATATCCAATAATGGAACCCACTCAACTTGGACATATGCAATACTAGGAAAACCATATAATATATTCAATAGGGCCATAACTATCATCATTAAATTTTTTAATTTGATAATATAATTAGATGAGATAACCCTTTTGGGATTCACCCTCTAGCCTTTGGTAAACCATTTCTTTAATTTTCCCTCCACTATATTATTCTCAAGCCAAATATTGGCTAAGACTTGATTATAGGTGGTTTCAAGGCACATGAGTCTAAGGTATATCTTGAATTACCTACTTGAAATATAAGTAGTAACTATTTTAACCTTCCTAACATGTAAAATATCCCCATAAATAGTTGTGTTAACAAACAAAACTTTGAGCAGGTCAATGCATGACATTACCTTGAGTTTAGTTGTTGCTTGGTAGAGGCCTTTAATTTTGATAGGTATGAGATCATATATGTATTAATTATACTCTAGAATAATTTGGTCCTCAATATAATATGGCTTTATAGACTCCACATCTTCCTATAGCATCAAGTAGTGTAGAAACTTGAAGTCTAATGTGCTCCTTTCGAATACAATATCCCTGTATTCCATCCTTCTTAAAAATAAGTAAGGAGATGGAACTGGAGACTTTTTCTATTTTGAAGAGGAGGCCATTGTTCTTCCTTAGTTACTACAATTCTCTTTGTGAATTTATTGGTTTGTTATGTGTTTATTTACTAAATAAACTAGGGATTTTGGGATGCTAGAGAGCTCAAAAGTGCAATCACTTGATTGAGAAAGTAGTGGAAAAGTGAATTCCCTTTTTCTTATATTTTGTATGTATTGTTCCCAAGCTTTAGTATTGATTGCATTCATGTGCCATCAATGCAGATAACAAATTTTTATTTTAATTCCCATTTCAATTTAACTTGTTACTCAGCTTTGGCAGGTTCATTTGCTTGCCACATGGTAACACTTTGTTAAGCCTTAGCATCTAGTCATCACTTTTGAAATAGTTATTGATTACTCATTGATTGGTTCTTTTGCCATCCTATCAATCTTTTCTTTTCATAACTTATCCATGCCCCATTTTGGAAAATGAAACTTGTCTAGTTCTTACCCTATTATCTCTTTAGCCTCCCATCATGTTTCATACACTCCGCAGTCATGGGTCAACATGATTAAGCCACATGGAATGACCTCAGCTATGTAGAAACTCATAATGTTAGAGCCATTACTGACTATTCATTTGAACTGTGTATGTCTTGTAAGGTCTCAAGTAATGAAAGGCCAACACGTGGAGTGATCTTGATGACCTTAGAATTTTAAAGGCTCAGATCCTTCATAATTAAAATTTTGATTAAAATTTATCTCTCCCATATTTGATTTAGAATGAAAACATGCCATGTGTCAGTTGCTTAGAGTGCAGAAGATTGAAGCCACTAGATTGTAGACCAAAGGTTTATTTAATCCTTCCAAGATTCCATTTGATGAAACTCCATTAAGTGTTGAATCATTCATAATTGTGGAAGCTCAAAACCATTAAACTATGTAGAATCAAGACCATTAACCTTTGTGGATAAATAAGCGAAGTCTCTGCATTGTTGGGTTCTAAAAAATGTACCATATCATGATTTCTTAGAGCTCGATAACTCAAAACACTTTTAATTTTATACACTTTCAAAAATTCTATTTAAATATGAAATGCCACCCATTGAATTTCAATATCTCAAGATCATTCAGACTTAGAAACTTTATAAAAATTCAAGGCTCTGGCTAATGTAGGAACAACATGTGTTACAATACCATATAACAAAAGTGGGGCCCAATCATGGATAGTTAATAAATCTAGGTCAATGGTCCTATAATCACTCTAAGTACACCCAAAACTAGGATGAATAAATATTAATAATGTTATTTCATAAACAAAAACATATATTTAAAAAAAACTAATGAAAACCCAAAACACAAAATAAATTAGGATACGAGTTAAAGCTTTGATTTTCATGGTTTGAATTCCTGTAAATTTTGACTTGATGAGAATAACCTTAGACCATGAATGAATAACAATAAAACTATGGACTTCAAATGTTCATGTCTTCCCCACTTAAATATTTTACAATAATGGGTCCCCATTTGAAATTCAAAAATGGGGTGTGTGTGTTAGGGGTACAACAGATTGTAAAGTCAAAGATGGGCTACAGTTAAAATAGATCAAATGAGTGTTTTATAAGACCAAGTGGATAATATAATACATCTATGTATGATATCAAAGGAGAGAATAGTGAAATAATTATTTCATGATGTGTTGATGTGGGATCATGACACTTGTCACAATCATGTACGGTCATAAGTCATAATAAAAGTAAAGGTGAATAATGTCTGACTGATAAGGAAGTGTGGGATGCTACTACATATTGCCATCACATAGAATCATAATGTCACATCAAAAATTGGTGGGGATGAGATTTTGACCTATGTTTTATGCTTTAATGTGGAGTTTGTAACTCTATGCTTTTGTGTTGAGTGCTTTGTGGCCACAATGAGTTTGAATATTGTGATAGTACATAATTGTAGGGTTACATTTGGATTCTACTTGTCACCTAGGGATCACTAGTGCATTAAGTCTCTAGCAGATAAGGTAATTAAAAAAGGATGCACATATAAAAATTTAGATACATTATATATTATCATATAGTGAACACAATAAGGGAATCATGATGCTGAACGCATGAAAGGTTATCATTGGAAATTAATGGAAAACATGAACCATACATGCTCACATACTGGAAAAGATCACAAACAAGCTTGGAAGTCCATGTTGTCTAGACACTATAAGTGGTGATAAGTACCAACGTTGGTGGAATGCCATGAGGCATTAATTTTAGAGCACACATTTTGGTGGTGGATCAAAAATATTTGATTGGTCTATATATGTTGGGGTTTGTTTCATTTTTGGGGTTGGATAGAGTTCACTAAACAAATAGAAAGATATAAATAGTTCTAGTTTTGTATTCTCAAGAAATTTAAGATCTAAAATATCAATTATTTGGTAATAGAATTATATGTTATTATGACTATGTTAAAGCTCTATAATTTTTCTTCCTTAACCTACTAATACTATTTGTTCCATTATGTAACTCTGAGAGCTAGGTGGCTAAGGACATCCATTCACTTAGAACCCCTACCATGATTGCATCAAGTGTTATCAAAGCTAAGTCGAAGGACTAAGAGAAATAAAGAGAATATTGTTGATGTGGGTTTTATTCACACCCTAGTAAACTTACGAGGTAACCTATAAAATTTTAGGATCAGTGAAAATTACTCACTTTAAGGCACGAGCTGTAGGGTATTGGGTTTTGTAAACAACTCATTGACCTATAATAGTAGTGAATGCGGTAGTTTATTGACCATATATGGGTTGGCTATGGATGAATCTAAATATAATTGAGATGGGTATAATGATGATGGTTATAACCTAAGGTGGGTATAAATACAAAATAAAATAAAAAAGGAGGGAAAGGTAGGGTAGGCAAGGAGGCTTGTAGACCATAATAGATGAAACCTTTCAAGACTAGAACTTGAGCTAGTGGTTGGACAAAAAATCACAAACTAATGTTTGCTATAATCTATTATAGCACACAAATAATAAAACATAGTTAAGAGTGAAATGGAACCAAAATACAACATACTTAAACACATGAAATCAAATGTTATCACATTTGTTAGACTGTAATAAAACATCTACAAGGGGGATTATTATTTATATGCAAAAGGTATTTAAATCAGCTATAGCTTAATATGAAAAACTATATATCAATGAGATAACTCATACACAACCAAAGGAATAACAAACTAGAATGATATAACTTCTTACACAATCCACAAATTGGAGAAGAATTAGGTTTTGCACATCAAGACTAAAATTGTAGAACTTCTTTATAATTTCCTATTAATCTTAATAGCCAAAATTATCCTCTTGTTGGGACTAGGAGGATACAACTATAAATAGCTTGGGATGGGTAATGCCTCATATATTTAGCATAATCTAAAAATACATTTACAATAATAGGGCTTGTGTCTAGATCTCATGCAAATGATGCATGTATAGTAGTCATCCCAGAATAGAATTCTATAACTAAAGATGAAATGTATATTTGGAAGCAAAGTTCCAACTTAGAAAAAACATGTAAGTACATATTATATTTATATGGGTGTTGATGTGGCACCACTATCCAAATAAGATGATGGAGTGACAGATGGAGGAACTGAAGTAACCAATTTTGCTCTTTGGGGAATCAAAATAGGCCCACTTAGAGTTTGTATGACTGCAAACCCTAAAAATTAGGAACCCTAAGATGATGGGGAAACACTAGTATTTGTTTGATTGGTTATAATTTACCTTGAATCTATTTATTTTTCCTTGAGTTCTTTGAATAATGTGTGTGAAAATTCTAACTCCTTATTAATGATGTCAAAATTGAGCAAGGAATGTTTAAAGAGTTTGATGGCCTCAACCATCAACATTGTCTATTCAACTTCTCAATTCTTGAAATCTACCGCCAAAATCTCAAATCTTGTTTCCCTATCCTTGGAAAAATTTATCAATTGAAAAATTTCATCATTGGTCCTATATATCATGCCTTCAAATTCCTCCTTGAATTTGTTTTCAACGTCTTGGAGGAGGTTTTCAAAATTTGGCTTGTTGACTAATTCACCTATAGGAGTAATCACATTAGTGACCCTCATGTCTTTTAGAATTTCGAAGGCCTCAATTTCATGATTTGATAAATCTCCCAAAGGAGTCTTCATCTAGTTATAAAAATTGAGGGAAGCATCCATTTTTGTAATTACATAGTTGAGGCACCATGATGCATCCATGATGGACATTAAGTTTAATTGGTTAAAGGCACTATTTCTAGGGAACTAAACTAAGAAATTCAACCTTTTTTCTAAATCTTTATTTTGGTGTTAAATTTTGGTCACATTTATTTTGTTTAATTGGCTTCTTGTTCTATAAACAGGTAGATATTATACAATTTTTTTTATAGATTAGTAGTTGCACTTTGGACATCATCAATTATCTCTCAAAGAGCATATATAGTTTTTCTCTATTGTAGCCTTTGTTGTGCTTCCTCTTTATTTTTATACATTTTTATATCTCACCTGTTGAGTCCACAAAAGTGTATAAGTCTTTAGTATATTCATTAAGATCTTTTGGATCCTATTTGGCTTTCTTTTCCAAGGAAAAAATTTTTTCTCTTTGTTCAAATTCCAGTTCTTACCTTGTATCCAAATTCAATGCCTTCCTCTTCCTCAGCCTTTGTATGGTTCCATTATTTTTTCAAATTAGGTAGAGACTATAGGTAACTCTATAAAAACTAGATTCTATCTCTCATCCCTTGTATTCTACATCTCTTTTTCCCATTCACAAGAACAAGATCCTTTGTTTCTTCATCTTGTGGGCTCTGGTCTTCAGATGTTGAAGGTGGAGGGGTCATTGGAGGAGGTTTTATTTCTATTGGTACCAATGATGTACTTATTTGTATTGGGAAATGGAGAGGTGGATATAAAATTCTCTCCCATGGTGAAGGCTCTCTTAATGGAGTGACTTCAACCACATACTTAGTCAACCCTGAGCTTGACTCAATAGTCATAGTGGTTGACTGTATAGGTGAAGACTATGGCATAGGCATCTCTAGTTGAGATGAATGTTTTTTAAGGAATGGTGGACTTATATGGTTGTAATTATAAACTATAATCCTACTCTGAAAATGAACTCCTTTCTTAGGAGACTTTATTTTCTTTGAATTTGAAAAAATGGGAGAGTTAATAGAACTAGATAAAAGAATATCTGGAACAATTGGAGGAAAATATATAATTGGGATATCTAAACTAAAAATAAATGATAAAATATAAGAGACAACCTTATTTATGTTTTTTCTTTGATTTTTGGTGAAGACTTACTAGTCTAAAGTGTTAGCTAAAGTTTATTCTTGTTGTATGTTTTCCAAGCTCATAGCTTTAGCCTTTTTCATCTCCATTTCATCATCATCTAGGGTTGCCTCTTCAATTATGATAGGTCATAAACACTTCATTATTTATACATATTCTTCACCTTCATCATTTGAATATTCAACTACATATATTACTAGTGTATGATTCTCTTCTTTTGGTCCCTCCTCATCAAGGATTCCTTTATGGTGGGGAGACCAAAATATAGCCTTTCTTTTATTTACTTGCCCTTGAAGGAGGTAGACAGAACCTTAAATTTCCTTTGGTAAGTGACCATATGGGAAGTGGAAGGAGAGGAATATGGTGAAATGACTGAATGAGCTACAATGTTGGAAAGTATCACTATAGATGGTGATGAAGGAATGGTTGTAGGGATAACAGTGGTAAAAGGAAAGGTGAATGGAGTAGGGGTTGGAAAGATAAGGAGTGCTTGAGAAGATGCCTCCTCATTTATGGTAGTGGATGGAGGTGAACTTATCTTAATTTCTTAAGGGGAATAAGAAGCAACTGAAATAGACATGAAAGAAGATTGTAGAAACTCAATGAGACTAACTTGGGTAATAATTGTAAGTAGTGGCAAAGGTGTCACCAACAATGTGATATTTTATTGGTCTAGAGAGGTGTAGTTTATTCTTTGTAGTGGATGTCCCCAAAATTATAGAAGTAGTATCTGAATATGTAGAGGGCAGATGAGGATGGGGAAGACATCTTAGAATTTTCCTCCTTATTTTGGGATCAGACTCCCTCTAGCTATTAGACTCTCCCTCTTGTAAATATATTTATTCTCCTATAGGAGAGAGAGGTTGGTCTTTCCTTATGAATATTTGGATGAGTTGGATGCCACTGATTATTTTATTCTCTCTATTCTTGTTCATCCATCTCCTTAGTTTGCTCTTCAGTAATCTTAGGATTGTTCTGAAGAGCTTGAGTGAATATCATAGACATTTGTTTATCTTTCATCCTAGTCCACACCTCAGTATCATATGATGCATTTAGAAAAACAACATCATGATCATATTTTTGGTGACCATATTAAATGTTCACCTTATTTTTTCCTTGAGCTACTTTAGGTATGTCCTAATTTTCTTCTTGGGGACCCATTCCCTGAATTAGGCCACCTTTAAATTATAGTGGGATCTAACTTTCCTAACCTAGTGTAAATGTGGCCTAACCACAAATTAAAGTTATCTAATACTTAGAGGAGTTTTATAATAATAGGATTAGTGTTTAAGGTCAAGTTCTTCATCAATGCTGTTGTATATTTGAAAATCTACCTCTCAAACTTAATTTTGTCTTACACATGGTGTGGTAGAAATAGAGGAGCTGCCCTTTTCCCCTCAATTCTAATGACTGTATAGTTGGGGTAGTGTTGTCACTTTGATTTTCACCCTTTGAGGAGATGTTTCAGGGCTCATCACCTAATTGACACAATGAAACCAATCATAATCTATTGGTTTCCTAAAGGTAGAGTGAATCTCCAGAGAGGGTTAGTTCCCTTGGTAAATCACCTAAAATTAACTTTACTATTGAAACAAAGAAAAGGGATAGGAGAACAACACAAAAATTGAACTTAAAACCTAAAAAAAAAGGTAATGAACTGGAATATGTGATCCTTCACTTACTTTTAACTTGCACAATGAAACTGAAAAGGACTGATATGCTTACACAACTCTCAAATTGATCACTTTTGCATAAGTAATTTTTAAGAAGGAAAAATATTTATTAATAAACTAGGAGATATAAATTCTATCCATAGCTGGTTCTTTCCAAGAAACTGGTAATACACAACCTAAAACCTATAAAATTAAGGCTATCTTGTATAAAGGTTAGGAGAAAAGAACAATAATCAAACAAAGAAAAGGGATAGGAGAACAACACAAAAATTGAACTTAAAACCTAAAAAAAAAGGTAATGAACTGGAATATGTGATCCTTCACTTACTTTTAACTTGCACAATGAAACTGAAAAGGACTGATATGCTTACACAACTCTCAAATTGATCACTTTTGCATAAGTAATTTTTAAGAAGGAAAAATATTTATTAATAAACTAGAGATATAAATTCTATCCATAGCTGGTTCTTTCCAAGAAACTGGTAATACACAACCTAAAACCTATAAAATAAGGCTATCTTGTATAAAGGTTAGGAGAAAAGAACAATAATCAAAGGGGAAATGAACTTCACCACTAAGTAAGATAAACAAAACTCAAATTCTACACAATAATGCAAGCATGAGAGAAGGTAAGACAATCTCTTAATTGATTCAAAGACAATTACAATAGAAAAATTAGTAGGTCTATGCCATAACCAAGAAGTTTACAAAGCCAAATCTTCTAAGGATACAATTGGTAGGGCTATGCCATAACCAAGAACTTGAAAATCCAAAGT